>PVJN01014198.1:0-47142 GCA_004026805.1 Lasiurus borealis
TGACACCAGGAGCCAGATCGGCTCGGGCCTGCAAGCGCTCAGAGCCAAGAGGGGAACCGAAGTGGAGCGGACTGGCCGGGGCAGGCGCTCAGCCCCTGGCTTTTCCAAACGCAGATAGCATCGGCGGCAGCCCTTCTCCCCGAGCACCGGGAACACGTGTTTCCACACCGTGCTGACAAAGAAGCAAAGAGCAGGACCCCCTCCTCAAGCCCCTAATTCCTGAGCTCAGCCACCCGGCTCCCTCCCACACTGGAGGTGGCGGGAGCCCATTCCAAGCGGACCCGGGGGTGGGAGGGGATGGGGGGAGAAGGGATGGGGAGGGAGGGGCAGGGTCTTGCCTCCGCTCGGTCCTCCGGAACCGGCCCCGGGAGGGAAAGGTCCGCACGACCCACCGTCCTAGCCTCCAGGCCCGCGCCTCCCCGTGGGCAGACCGCGGGCGCTGCCGACCGGATCCACTTCCGTAGAAGCCACACGGAAGTGCCGGCGCTTCTCGAGGACCCGTGGGGTTAAGTCGGTCCAGGGACCGAGAGAGCACGGGGCCCGGGCGGTTGCGGCCGCGGGGCAGCCGGCCGGGTGAGCAGAGGGAGGAAAGGCGGGATCCTCCCAGAAGCAGCAGATCCTGGGGCGTCCGCCCGCGGCCCCTGCCAAAGCCCCCCCACTTCTCTCCCCTCCTCCCGCCCTCTCTCCCTCGAGGATCGCTCCGGTCCGAGTCCCGGGGACGGGGGGGAGGGCGCGGTCCGCAGCAAAAGCCAAATCCTGCCTGGAGGGGCGTCCGCGAACGTCCAAACGTTCCCATCCCACTGGCCAGCTCAGGATAGACTCTACCCCCTCCCCCAAAAACCGTGGCCCCCCGAGGGGCGTGGTGACCCGGAGTGGGGCGGGGGCTCCCCGTGGAGCCTGCTACAAGCTCCCCAAAGTTTCTCTCCCCCCGACCTACCCACTCAAGGCTTCCTCCACCCGTCTCTGCCCTTCCTCCCAGCACCCCCCGAAGCCGCCCTCCGCCTTTCCTTCTCCCCCTCTTCCCTCCCCCCCAGCCCGGCCTCCCCTTTTCTCCGCGGCGCGTCTCCACTCCGCCCCCCTCCCGGGCCCGTCTCCTCCCTTTGCTCTTTGGGCGTCCGCTCCGTCAATCACCGCCGCCGCGGGCCCGGCCCGGCCTCTCCGCCTCCCGGGCGCTCGGAGCGCCTCCGGCTCCCGGCTCCAGCTGCCCTGCGCCGTGCGCGGAGCCGGGCGATCTGTCAGCGGAGCCGGCCTGGGGGGAGCCGCCCGGCCCGCCGGGGCTCGGGTTACCGGTGACTGACAGCGTCTCCATGGCGAATAATTTGACTCCGACTATTGTCTGGCGCGGGCAGGCCCCGGGTCAGATAACCAGACCAATCAGGGCGCGGGCCGCCGCGCCTCATGCCCGCTTAGAATAATATTATTAAAAAAGCCAGAGAGAGAGGGAGAGAGGGAGAGAGAGAGCTAGACGGGAGGGAGACCCAGGGAGAAGCCAGCGAGGGAGCGGCCGGCGAGCGAGCGGACGCGCGCGCGGAGCATGCGGAGCGGCGCCCCGGGCGGCCCCCGGGCTGGGACCAGGGCGCGGGCGAGGCGGGCCGGCGGCGGGGCGGCAGCGCGGCGCGGGGGCCGCGGCCGGCGCGGGGCCGGGCTGCCGTGACTCGGGAGTTCGCCGAGAGCCAGAGCCAGCGCCGCCGCCGCCGCCGCCGCCGGGCCCCGGGAGCCCGCCCCGCCCCGCCCGCCTCTCGGCCCGGACCGCCCGGCGGGGAGGCGCCCATGCCGGACCGCGCCGCGCGGTGAGGGCGCGCGCGCGCGCGCGGGCGGGGGCGCCGCCGGCACCATGTCCATGCTGCCCACCTTCGGCTTCACGCAGGAGCAAGTGGCGTGCGTGTGCGAGGTGCTGCAGCAGGGCGGCAACATCGAGCGGCTGGGCCGCTTCCTGTGGTCGCTGCCCGCCTGCGAGCACCTCCACAAGAACGAAAGCGTGCTCAAGGCCAAGGCCGTGGTGGCCTTCCACCGCGGCAACTTCCGCGAGCTCTACAAGATCCTGGAGAGCCACCAGTTCTCGCCGCACAACCACGCCAAGCTGCAGCAGCTGTGGCTCAAGGCGCACTACATCGAGGCCGAGAAGCTGCGCGGCCGGCCGCTGGGCGCCGTGGGCAAGTACCGCGTGCGCCGCAAGTTCCCGCTGCCGCGCTCCATCTGGGACGGCGAGGAGACCAGCTACTGCTTCAAGGAGAAGAGCCGCAGCGTGCTGCGCGAGTGGTACGCGCACAACCCCTACCCGTCGCCGCGGGAGAAGCGGGAGCTGGCCGAGGCCACGGGCCTCACCACCACCCAGGTCAGCAACTGGTTCAAGAACCGGCGGCAGCGCGACCGGGCCGCCGAGGCCAAGGAAAGGTACGAGTAAGTAGAGCGCTCCCCCGGGGCTCCAGGGAAGAGGTGGTGTGTGTGGGGGGGTCACTCCCAGGACAGGCCTGGACCGCGGGCCCCTTTCGTCAGCGCCCGTGCATCCTGGCCTGACCTGGGTGGCGCTGGGATCCTGTGGGAGACCCGGAGGGCAGCGATTTGTCTAAAGCGGGCAAAGCGAGGGGGGAAGTTACTGGCTGACGCCCGCCCGCCCGCCCGCCCGCCTGGGTCGCTTGTGGACAAACATGGAGACGCGGGGAGCTTCCAGGGAAAAAAGCAAGACCGTGATCCCGGGTCGCCTGCAAGCGGGGCTCAGCCGGTGGAGCCTGAGAGTCCTCCGAAGGACGCGGAGGAGGGGGTTTGGCCTGTCGGGGTTGCTGATTTCAGGAGGCTTAAGCCCAAGCACTGGTAGCGCGTCCGCTCGTTCCGGGGGCTTTACTCCGTTCTAAGCCCACGAGCCTGGGACTGGAACTTCCCTGGTTCGACCTGAATGCGGAGGGGCCTGGGCAAGGATTTTTCTTGTCTGGATTATTAGGAGTTCGCAGCGAGAATCTTTTATCCCGCGTAGAAAGGACGGAGAGGCCCAGCGCTGGTTAAGCGTCAGCTCTGGGAGAGAAGAGACACCCTATTCCCCTTTTTCTGCCTTGTTGGACCCAGCAGCCCTTCTCTGGCCTGCCATGCCCTGGACCCCTCTCTCCATGGGTTTTACCCGCCTTGGTGAGCTGAGAGCAGACGAAAGGCAGAGAATGGCTTGTCCACAGGGAAAGCAAGACTTCCTGAACGAGCCTGACACTGACCTAGGCCCTGGCGGATGCCAGCCCTGTGGCCCCTCAGAAATCCAAATCTGGACAGGAGGGGAGAGGGGGGTATGGGAGAGAAACTGATGGTGGGAGCAGAATCCAGCCTCAGGGCAACAGCAAAAAAACGAGATACCTGGGGTTAGGGACACCCGTGCATGTAAGCCAGAGTTTGCATGACTAGGGTTAGGTGGAGGTACTGAACCGTGGATCTCTGGAGCGGGGGGCACTGGAGGAGGACCCTAGTCTCTGAAACCATGAGGTTAAGGTAGCCACAGTTGTAAGGTATCAGCTCGGTGGGAAGTTCCCTTCTAGGAAAACAGGAAGAAACGGCCTTGGGAAGCCGGTGAAGAAAACCTACCCAAGATTTCAAATCTTCAAATCTTCAAATCAGGCAAAGGAAGGGCGAGGGGGTGGGTTCTCCCAGCCAGGGTCCCCTGCCGCCCAGACTGGCATGCATGCATGCATGCAAGCTCCTGAGGAACTTGGTTCTCAGGTCAGGCCCCAGGTGAGGGCCACGCGTCCCTCCTTTTCCTGTAAGACGGGAACGTCTGGGCCCTTTCGTTCTCCTGTCCCCGAGCTCCTACGAGCTGCCATCCAAGCCCCCAATTTCCAGTCCCCCAGAGGAAGCTTTCACTGTGCCACCGGGGAAAGGGGGTCCACCGTCGGTAGGGCTTTGTCGCTAGCCCCAGCCAGGAGACCCCTCACCAGGCCTGCCAGTTTGGAGCTGGAGGGAAAGGACTCCGCTCCGGGAACCTGCCCGCACGCAGGGAGGGATTTCCCTCCAGCAGAGGAAAGGAAAAGGAGATGAGGGGCTCTGAGGTCCCCAACTTTAAGGATCTAGGGGACCTCTCACTCCCCTGGCCCTACATCTACCTAGCCAAAGCTGGATAGCAGAGGCAAGATGTGGAAAGCCAGACCAGCTCCAGGGAGCCACGTTCCCCTACCCCTCTGCTCTGGGGTCGGGAGGGGGGATGTTAGCAGGTCAGTGAGGGGGCAGAGAGGAGCAACATACAGAGAGCAGGAATGGTTTTCATGAGATTGAGAGCATGAGAGGTGGGGCGATGGAGATGATGCCCGGAGGATAGTGGAGATAAAGAGAGAAATCGGTGTGGAGAGATTGAGAACGGGCAGAAAGAATGAGAGCCCCAGGCCGGGCCAAACGAAAGGTGGTAGAAACCGAATACCGCGCAGGCTCTGGCTCCGAGGAGGAGGAGGAGGACGCAGGCTCGAAGGCTCAGGCTCCAGGTGTCACAGCGCTGAGCCGCCTCTGTTTCCCCCCGCTGACCTGCGACCTTGCCCCGGCACTTGCAGGGAGAACAGCGAGAACTCCAACTCCAACAGCCACAACCCGCTGGCGGCGTCGCTGAACGGCAGCGGCAAGTCGGTGCTGGGCAGCTCCGAGGACGAGAAGACGCCGTCGGGGACGCCAGACCACTCGTCGTCCAGCCCCGCGCTGCTGCTCAGCCCGCCGCCGCCGCCCGGGCTGCCGTCCCTGCACAGCCTGGGCCACCCCCCGGGCCCCAGCGCCGTGCCCGTGCCGGTGCCCGTGCCAGGCGGAGGCGGCGCAGACCCGCTGCAGCACCACCACGGCCTGCAGGACTCCATTCTCAACCCCATGTCGGCCAACCTCGTGGACCTGGGCTCCTAGAGCCCCACCTGCCTGCGCGCCCCGGCCTCGGCGGCTGGCGCCCGGGACTGAGAGAGGCCGCCGAGGCGGGAGGGCTTCCGGCCGGCGCGGCGGCCCCGCCAGGCACTGAGAGACCCGCAGGCAAGCGGGCAGAACCGCCGGTTGGAGTCGCGGATGGCCCTCGGGTTTGGCCTTCGTTGGGATTTATTTTTTTTTCTCCCGACAAGTTGGCTTTGAGATCCTTTGGAGACCTGGGACCGGGTCTTGAACCAGGGAAGGGAATAAATTATACACAGTTCTTATGCCCTCTCTCCCACCTTCTCTCTGCTTCTCTTGGTGGGTTCTCTCTTCCCTCGCTCTTTCTTCCTCTTCCTTTCCCTTTCTTCTGTCTTCTCTCTTTCTCCCTTTCTTGCTTTCCCCTTCTTTACTCTGTCTCTGTTTCCCTTTTTATTTCTGGCTTGTCATTTCTCACTACATTTCTGTTTCTCTGTCTCTCTGATCATCTCTCCGCTTCCCCAGCCTTACGTGTCCTGGCCCTGGGTCTGTACCCCTCAGTCTTTTCCCCCACCTGCCTGGCCTTCGGACCCCCACCGCCACCACCCCTGGATTTCCGAGGTTGGGGAAGAGGAGGGGAAAAAGCAAAGACAGCCTTTGAACCCAGGCCATCTCCAGAGGCCCTCCCAGAGGGGTCCGTGGAGCCGCAGGTGTCAGCTTCGCCCTCGTAACTTAATTGAAAGAGAACCGACAGCGGTGAGAAGGCCCCGCTGCCCGCTTCCTCTCCGTGAGGCCCAGCCCTGCCCTCTCCTCTTCCTCCCGGACCCGTGACCACAGTGCTCCCGCCAGAGCGTGCCTCCCAAGCCTCGGACTTGCCATCTCCCTGTTGCGCCCTCATGTGAATGTTCTTCAGGAAATATTTCTGCTTTTATTTTATAATAAAATTAGAAATGATAAATATATATGGATATACACCACGAGGACCGTGAGCCCTGAGTGCAACAGTGTCTGATTTCCCAGCAGGGACTGGGCACTCCGGCGGATGGTTCTGGGGAGGGAGGAGGCCCCACGAGTTCCAAAACCCGGAGACACTTCCCACGCGCGCGCAACGGGTACAAGTGGGAAACTCGGAGCCCTCTTCCAAAGCCCTCGGCCTTTTCTTGTCCAGGAAGCTCCAGGAGAGATGGGGGAGGGGCGGCCCACTCCTCCTTGGGACTCCTCTTCCCCCAAGCCGTGCCCTCACCACCTCTCCGTCCACCTCAGGGGAGGAAATGGGAGTCTGTGTGCGGAGTACGGGCACCTGCTTGGGAAATACCAAGACTGGGGAACAAATCAGGTCCTGCATGTTTCCTGAGGGGGCGCGCTCCGTCGTGAGGATCGCAGTCTCCAGAACCAGACCCGACCCACGGGGCAGATTCCCTGGCCCCAGGGGCAGCCGCTCATCTAGCCTTGGAGGCCTCCGAGCTCAGAACACAACAGCGTTCCGGAGTGGAGACGAAGGGGTGGGAGGAGAGAAGTCGGGGAGACTCGGGAGGCTGGCCCCGGGGGCCAGGTGAGTGTTGTAAATGGAAGCAAGAGGGCGCCTGGGCTTGGCTGGCCAGCGAGGGGAGCACCTCCTAGTGTTGTGTGCCCTGGGCGCCTCTGTGGCTGTAAATTAACTGCAGCCTTCCCTCCCCTCTGGGGGATCGAGCCCCCTCCCCTCCTATAAAGCAACCCGTCTGGCGGATCCTGGCAGAGCGGGCGGGGTGTCCCTCCTAGAGGAAATCGATGCGTTTTAGGTTGCGGTTGCTGTAAATACCGAACATGTCTCACTTTAACCACCGGGATGTTTAGGACCGAAGGGAAGGGAAGGGAAGGGAAGGGAAGGGGCACTCTTCCCACAGGGTGAGCATGGGAACTTCTAGGGCAGTAGTAGCAATGAAAATAATCTTATGGTCGGGGGTCACCACAACATGAGGAACTGCATTAAAGGGACGTGGCATTAGGAAGGTTGAGAACCACTGTTCTAGGGTCTCTCCTCTCTGGTGAAATCAGCGCTCACCGAAAAGCTTTCTCGGGACCTTTCTGAGCATCAAGGATTCCTTCCCGGTCAAAACCTCGCAGGTGCGGTCAGCGGGGTGGGCTACCTTGGCGCAGAGGCTATGCCTTCGCTCTGCGCAGGACTGGAGGTCAGGGGAATGAATCCCCAGAGGACTTTAAGACCGGTCCCCCTGCTGCCGCACCAAGTACCCCACGCCCTGCCCTGGCACTCCAAGAGGAGTCCCAGCCCTGGCAGCTCCCTGGCCTCTCCTGGAGGCTCTGCTTGCAGGCGACACTCAGGTCCTCAGGGGACCTGGTCTGTACTTACAGGTCCTGGTGACCTGACTTCGCTGACGGTTGGCACGAAGAGCCAGCTATTACCTGAGGGCATAGAGGGGCCCATGGGATACGGGAAGCCTGACAGACCTGGCTTACTTCTGGAAAGGGGAGCCCCTGGAGCCTGCTTCAACCCCACGTGCCCCCTGCTCCCCATTCCGTTTTCCAGATACACAGGCAAACAGGCTGTGCACAACTCTCACAGGGCACAAGCTTATGCATGAATCATTTCATTCGCTAGTACTGAGAGCTTGTTATCTGCCAGGCGCTGTGGATGGCACCAAGAACACCTACCCCCTCACACGCAGTGGCCACAGGGACGGTCCCACATATGTCCACATGCGCACATATACTGAGAAACACACACAGAGACCCACCACCCATTTTCACAAACACACTAACATGTCCTCAGGCAAAACAAACACTCACAAATGAGCCCCTCCCAGATACATACGCTCACACACACATAAGCACAAAGATGCATCATGCTTCTCCCCGAAGCACGCAAGTCTGAGAGAGAGAGAGAGAGAGAGAGAGAGAGAGAGAGAGAGAGAGAGAGAGAGACTCTAGCCCCTAGCCCCAGGCGGCAACAAATCAGGGATCCTACTTGGGAGAGAGAGAGAGAGAGAGAGAGAGAGAGAGAGAGAGAGAGAGAGAGAGAGAGAGAGAGAAGCTCTAGCCCCTAGCCCCAGGCGGCAACAAAATCAGGGATCCTACCTGGGCAGAGCACTGTCGCTCAGGGCCTAGGTGGGATCACTGGAGTTTGCGCCAAGCGCTCGCTGGCCAGTAGGGGGCGAGGTGCCCACCCAGCTTCATTCAGTAAAGCGGACTCAGACATGACCTGCACTACTTGTTGCGACTTCCCTCTTGCCTCCCTACTTGGAAAGCTAAGCCCGAAAACATGTATTTAAACGGGGAAGCTAGCAGAGGTTCTGAAACTAAACCCAAGTAGCTACTGGCCCGCTGCACAAATCCCTACCAGCCAGTCCTCCAGCAGGTAACTTTTGCACAGATGCAGCCAGGTGAACACGGCCGCTCCCCGTGAGAGGCCAGGAACAGGGTTTCCAGAGGCTCGTCACCCCTCCCTTTTGCCCCCCTCTCCTCCGGGCAGCACAGAAACCAGGCGGGACGGGCGACGGGAAGGGAGGAAGGACGCAGCGGCTGGAAGCCTGGTTTCCTTCTTCTGCTCCTGTGACCACCTTCGCCTTCCATTTGTTCCCAGGCCCCACGCCCGCGCAACCCTCGAAGGTGAAACCGAATGGAGAAGGTAGAACCCAGCCCTCGAGGGCAGCTGCCGCCTCACCTGCGTGGGGGCTTCAAGCCACGGGCCACGGAGAGAGCAGAGGGAAGCCTGGGCTGGTGTTTGTCCTCTTCATTTCCTCCCCTCGCCCTCCTGCCCGCCTGACCATCCACATCCGGGCTCAGGTCAGGCTGCACCCTGGGGTCCCTCCCCTGAAGCGCATCTCCTGGCGTCCACCTAGGGGCAGGGAGTGATGGCCTGGCGCACTTGCAAAGGTTACAAGGGCCAGGGAGATCTGGGGAGAGACGTCGGACTACTTCCTCGGTCCCTCCCACCCCCGTCCTTATAGGAAACACCATTTGGGCCCCCAGGAAGGACAAGGGCCAGCTGAGTGGGTGCGCCAGGGTCTGAGCGCTGGGGATTCCGCCTCCCTGACCCCACCAACGCCCTCAGCTCGCCAGCAAGCTGCGGGGCGGGCGGGGAAACGTGTAAATGTTTCTGTGTTGGATGTCAGGTGGAGAAGGACCGAGGGACTGGGGCTCAGTGACTGGGCCCTTCCGTGTGTGTGTGTGTGTGTGTGTGTGTGTGTGTGTGTGTGTGTGGTCCCCACACCCTTGCTACAGTTTCGGTCCCTGGACGCGCAGACCTGCCTGGGGATGCTGGAAGGGGACTCCAGCCGCGCGAACCAGCGCCCGAGAATGGACGGGCTCCGGCACGAGGGCACGAGGATGTGTGCGGGTAGCAGCGTGAGGGGACGCGCTGGTGTGCAGGGATGGGAAGGCCGTGCACCATGGAGCTCAGAGGCCAGCCGGTGCGCTAATGCCCCCAGGCCGGCCCTGCGCGCCAGGGCTCCGAAGCGGAGGCACCTGGCTCTGGAGGTGCACCAGGCTCTCGCGCAGCGGAACCCGACCCAGCGCGGGCTCATTCCGCTTCCTGGACCGCCGCTCCCGGGTGAGCGAGAAAGGAAGGCGGGTCTCCAGCTCGCCAGCCTGGACCTGAAAGACCCCGAGTCCTGGTGTCAGGGTTAAGGCCTCGTGAGCTGCTTCGCGGGGCTGTTTCTTCCCGGAACTCCGCGGGTCCCCGTGCGCCTGGAACTCCGAGACGGTTTTCTGGGTTGAGGGGTGGAATCCGGATAGAGAGGGTGAGAGTGGGTGCCCGCTGATGGGTGCGTGTTCTGTGTCCCTGCCATCTCCTCGGCAGGGCTTGCTCCCCCTCCAGGCAGAGCCGGCCGCCCGACGTGCAGAGAGAGGCGCCCCTAGGACCGTGTGGGTGCGAGCGCCGAAGGACCGCCTCGCGAGGCTCCATCTGGGCCCTGGTTGCCCCCAAACACTCCCTTTCCTGGAGGGACCCACAAAGCTGAGGCTGGCCCCGGTGGGCATGGAGGGGCAGGCCTTCTGTAGGACGCGAGCAGCCCTCGCCCGGCCAGGCCTGAATCCAGAGCCACCCAGCCCCCTGGAGCGCCAGGAGCACGCTCCCTCCCCAGAAGCGGCACCGCCAGGGACTCCGGTGACCCGCGGGGCAGAACCCAATGCGCCGCCGCCTGCCCCGGGGGCCGCCGCCACCACAGTCTCCGCCAGACACTCAGGGGACCGGACACTCAGTGCCAGGCCCGGCTGGGCACACTTTCTGGCGCGAGTAGCCCCAGCTGCGTGGGGTATCCTTACGCTCTGGGGCCTGAGGGCAGGGGAGCCGGGACCGCCGCGCTGTACCCCGCCTTTCTCAGAGGCCTGGGAGCGCGGATGCTTGGACGACAAAGCCACACGCGACTGTCCTCCCCAGGTGCCATCCTGGCTCCAGGGAACTCTGCCTCTGCCGTCCGGGCACCCAGGCCGCCGGCCCACACCAGATTGCGCAGAGCCACAGCGCGGCGCTGCCTAATCGCCGGCCAGGGAGTCAGCCTGGAGTCCCCCGAACGAACGAGGGATCAAGGGGTCGGACAGGAGCGCCGGGGCAGCGGTCTGAGCGGACCCCGCGGAGCCTGAGCCCTGGGCCCTCTCTCGGGCCTTGTCCAAGGCGCGCTCCCTCCCTCGCAGGCTCATTGCTGCCCCTGGAACTCCGAAACGGTTTTCACCGGCCCGGGCCCCGCAGCTCCACCGCCACCTCCTGTTCCCAGAGCCACGGGTCCGATCTGCCACTTCTGGGCCGCTCGCTGCGTGCCAGGCACCTCACGCACCGGGTCTCTGTTCAATCCTCGCCGTGGCCGCGCGGAACAGCGATTCTCTTCCTGCAGGGAGGGGGGGCGCAGAGAGAACTGAGCCCCAGGCTCGGAGCTGGCCAGGCGGCCCCTCTCCCCCGCTCCCCCACATTGCAGCGGCAGGACAGGCAGAACCTGGTCCCCACGAGTCTGCAGCGCGCCCTCTCCCGAGGGTCCCCACTGCGTGCGAGCGCGCCGCCGGGGTTGGAGGGCTGCCTGGTCCCGGGGGGCGGGGGCTGGGGCTCCTGGAGTGGGGGGAATAGAGGCAGCTTGGAGGAGGGACGCTGCGCCAGGCGAACACTGCAGGAGGGCTGGTCCCGGCGGGGCTGCGGCGGCGGAGGGAGCTCGCAGCCTCGGTCACCGGTTTGGGTCCCTGAGAGGGGTCTCCTCGCGGGGAGGAGGCGGATGGAGGGGCTCAGCTTCCTCCGCCGCCGCGCACAGCAGGTGGCCGGGACCCACCGTCGGGTACTTGGGAGCGGATCCGGCCAGCGCTGTTTCCTGGGGAGTAAAGATGGAACCTCAGGAACCTGGAGTCGGCCGGCTGCTGCTCCCCTCTTCCTGCCCCCACCCCACCCCCATCCCCCGGCCCAGTCCCCGCCATTCTGCTCAGGAAGGTGAGGCTGATGGGGGACTGGGAGCCTGAGCGGAGTGCGCGGTGGAATGCTCTCCTCTCTGTGTGTGCTCTCTCCCTAACTCCCCCCCCCCCAATTCATCCTGTGCTGGCGGCCAGGCTGGTGTGGTGCGGGTACAGTAGAGCCAGTCCGTTCCATTAACACGGGTTGGTGGCACACGGGCCCATCCCTACCCTCTCTACCCCGGACACCCCGTTTTGCCTGACTCGCAGCCCACCTGTTTATCTGCCCACGGAGACGGTGGTGGTACCAGACCTTGCAATCCACCTGAGCTAGTGGTTCTGATCCTGCCACTTCAAGACCGTGTGTGTGCAATGTCCTGTGGTCCGGAGGCGGGCACTGTGACCCCGGTAAGCTGCTCGCTGCTTGGGACACCTCAACGCCCAGCCCAGGGCAGTCACTGGTCCCAGCCCCAGGAGCAGCCGGTGGGTGCGGTGCGGTGCGTGGGCCAGGCTGGCCTGAGGCTTAGCTAAGGAGGAGGGCCAGGAAGAGAGAGTCACCCCTCCCTTCTCCTCCCAGCCCAGTCCCCCGAAGGGAGTTGGGGGCTGGAGGGAATTAAACAGGGGAAAGCCGTCGCTGAATGATTTCTAAAAGCAAAAAACTTCGTGAAATACATAATTCCCAGCATTTACAGGGTCCTCGACAGAGTGTCGGTGGTTTCACAAGCTCCTATTCTTTAATATTCACAATTTTAGAGGGTGGGCAGGAAAGTAATTCTTACCCCATTCGACAGAGGAGGATGTGAAACTCGGGGTGTGGTCAGGTGAGGCCCCAGAGTTAGCAGAGGCTCTTTCCTCTACACTTTATTGTTGGGGTGACTTGGGTGAGTGTAGGGGAAATCACAGATACCAAATCAGCCCCAAGAGTCAAGATGGTTCCCCCTGAGGTTAGGGGAAGGATGCAGAGAGAGGGCAGCAATCATGGAGATCTAGATGCTGGCACGGAGATTTAAAGCGAAGGTACCTCCAAATCAGAACAGCCTACCCCTGGAATCACAGGAAGGAACGCCCCAAACAGGCCTCGCCTGGCAGGCCACTTCCATACAAAGAAATCTCGCAGAAGTGGGCGGAGCTGAGAACTAGAACTTGGCTTTCTTATTGGGCTTAAGACCTGTCCATTAAGGCTTGCAGCAAATGATTTGGGAGCCAGGGACTTCCTCGGAATGTGAATAAGGATTTTGTGGTGGTCCCCCAAGGGCGGTAGGCTTTTTAATTGAAAAAAAAAAGGAAAGGACTCCCCTGTGCTCCACCTATTCATCCCTTCCATTTCCTTCAACCCCTCTCCCCTACCTTTTTACTGACGTCATAGCTTTGCCTTTTCTAGGATGTCATGTAATTAGAATCATACAGTGTGCAGCCCTCTCACACTGGCTTCTTTCACTCAGTAACATGCATTTAAGTCTCCTCCAGGTTTTTCCCTGGCTTGAGAGTTCATTTCTTCTTGGTGCTGAATAATACCCCATTGTCTGGATGTACCACTGTTTATTTATCCATGCGCCTACTTGGGACATCTTAGTTGCTCCCAAGTTTTAGCAATCATGAGTAAAGCTGGTGTAAAAAATGTATGTGCAGGTTTTATGTGGACATAGTTTTCAGCTCCTTTGGGTAAATCAAGAAGTGTGATTGTTGGACAGAATGGGAAGAGTATGATTCGTTTTATAAGAAACCACCAAGCTGTCTTCCAAAGGGGCTGTGCCATTTTGCATTGTCACCAGCTGTTGCTCCACACCCTCATCAGCACTGGCTGTTGTCAGTGTTTTAGATTTGGCCACTCTAATCGCTATGTAGTGGTATTTCATTGTTCTGCTAGGATTAATTATTTAGTTTTTTTAATCTAAAGTTTATTTGCCAAACCCTGGGGGTGTAGAGTCTAGAGCGTCCTAACCATCTGGGGATGGATAATGTCCTTAAAATGAGACATGATCAGCCTGGCACTCAAGCACTTGTGTAACTCCAGGGAGACAAATAATTACGGGCCCCGCTGACAATCCTTTTGGTAAACATTCACTCTTTTCTTGGAATATCGTTTATACGCAGGTAACATGTTTGCACCTGAAATGGCCTGAAAGTAGATACCAGCCTCAACCTATATAAGAAATATTAGTAAAGCTCCATTAAAAAAAAATAGGTAAAATTAAAGTAAGACTGAAAATTCTGGGTTTGTTCGTTGTTGTTTTTTTGTCTTACCCTAAAAGATCATTCTGTAGGTTGGGTCCAAATCTTAGGTATTTAGGAAGGCTGCCTTAAAACTTATAAAAAGTTTTGAGTAGAGAAGAAGGGTTATCTATAGTAACAATGGAGGTAGAGGCAGATACAGAATAGCTCATTTCAATTCAAGTGTGGTGGTTTCAAACCACAGTGTCAAGTTTTTTTACTCTCTTCCATCAAGAGGCAAATTTTACCTCCCTTCCCCCAGAACGTGGATGGGCCTATTGATTACTTCAACAAATAGGAAATGGTAGAAAGGCAGAGAGGACTGCCAAGAATAGGTCATAATAGGGCATGCCGTTTTGATCTCGATCACTGGAACATTCTCTTCTGCAGCTCTGAGCCTTCATGTAGGAAGTCCAGCTCCCTGAGGCCTGAGTGCTGGACAGTCCCCTGGAAGGAGCTCTGGGGGACAGGCCCGGCCCAGCTCCCATCATCCCTGTCAAAGAGCCACATGTGCAAGAGAAGCTGCCCTGGACCCTTCAGATCAGCTCATCGGCCACCTGAATACCACCGCATGAATAATCAGCCAGACAAGTGTCCCCTGAATTCCTGACACACAACATCATGAGATCTGAGAATACGGTGGTTGTTTTAAATCACTAAAATTTGGGAGTAGTTGTTACGCAGCAGAAGATAATTAGACACGAGGGGAAGTGTTTCTCAAAATCAGGGCTACCAAACAGTGGCACAGGCTGACCTGCAGGCAGATTTCAGTAAGAGCCGGACAAACATCGGTCAAAGGGGATGAGGAGGCAGCTGTCATGAGAGTAATGGGTTTGAAGTCAGACAACTGGCAACTGTGATCCTTGGGCAAGTCACGTCACCTGTGTCTCTCACAAGGTTGTAGTGAGCATCCAAAGAGCTGTGAACACCAGCTGCAAACTGGAAAGGACTCTGTCTCCCTCGGTTGTCATCGTGCAGGAGACATTCCTACACTGGGTGAGCCGCTGGCTGAGGTGAATTAACTCTGAAATTCTATACAAAGAGAGACAGTCCTGTGTAAACATGTATAAAAATGTATGCTCCCGTGTATGACTTACTGGTCAGGATTTCGTCTTTCCAAAGACTGTACAGACTTAAATCCTATAGGCTGTTCTCCTTGCTTCCTCCCCTAACCTCTGAGCTGTGTGTCAGCCAGGCCAGTGATCTCATTATTATGTTAAAGATATAAGTAGATTTTAGAAGATCTGGATGGCAAGTCCCTCTATGAGGAGGCTGGGGGTGTATGGGGAAAGCCCCAGAATTTTAGGGTGATAGAGAGTACACTTACACAAATTCTTCCTCCATGCTTCAGGTCTAGAAGGACAATCACTATTTCTGACAAGTTTATGATGCTCAGATAAAGTATCAAAAATGTTGAAGTACTTAGAGAAGAGTGCTATGGAGAAGGTTAGTTGGAGTTACTTTGCTAACCTAGGGGGGGCCAAGCCCTCAGTTCTGAGAAGGGGAGTCCCACCCAGGTGGCAACTCACATGCCTGATTTGCAAACCCAGAGCTGCCTTCCCTGGCCATGGAGGTGTGGAAGGTAAAGTTATGGTGCCACCTGCTGGAGAAATGTAGGTTCAATTTTTTCTTCCTTTGGCAGATTCTGTTCTAAGACTCAGTCCTTAAGCTCAACCCTGGGAGACACAAGACCTGCGAGGAGCCTCCTCCCAGCCAGGTGAGAAACCACTGTCTAATAAATTACCAACACGCCTTCAGGTTTTCAAAGCCTGTGCTTTGGGGGTCAGGGAATTGGAAGGTTTATAAGCCTAGCAGTGTTTCCCCAAAGGACACTAGGGCAGGTTGAACAGGTCCAGAGGAGAGATGGGGCGTCCTGAGGCAGCCCTCCCTGCCGGCCCATCATGGTATGGGCCCTCCTCCCAGAACCCTCGGGAAGGGCGCTGCCAGCTGGCTCTGAGGAATGAAACCCGTGCTGACAGAGAAGGAGCGAGCGCCCATCCCAACACAGATGAATTTGCAAGTGCCCCGTTGTGTGTGAACCGGGTCTAAAAGGCTCCGTGATGACCCAACCACGGCAGGCTGATGCCGTGAAAATGGGTCCCTCCTCTAGGAATCACTAGAAAGCCACTAGGGGTGTCTGATGATTTCCCAGTGCTAATCAAGGCACTAATAAGCCAGGCAAGTTTTCTCAATTTTATGGAGATAATTAGAAGGCAAATTATTTATGTACATAAATGAGTGAAACCTTAGCCGCTGCCCCCGCAGCTGTATTGTATTCTGCACATGTGGCCAAAGCTGCTTTGTAGCACTCCATTTATGCTTTAACAAGAGTCGTGGGTTTTATACCAAGACCGGTTTGGCTCAGTGGATAGAGCGTCGGCCTGTGGACTGAAAGGTCCCAGGTTTGATTCCGGTTGGGGGCATGTACCTTGCTTGCGGGCACATCTCCACTGTGGGGTGTGCAGGAGGCGGCTGATCGATGTCTGTCTCTCATCGATGTTTCTGACTTCCTATCTCTCTCCCTTCCTCTCTGTAAAAAATCAATTAAAAATATATTTAAAAGGTTCTGTTGTAATGTAGGAATATTATTTTTTTTAAAAAATCGTGGGTTTTAGAACTCCACACCACCAGTCTGCCTCAGCTGGAAGGCTAGTGTGAAGAAAGCAGAGAGTGAAAACAGAGGGCCATCTATCATTCTCTAGGACTTTGGGGGTAAGGAGTCACCTTTGCCACACCTTCTACTCCAGGAATTGTCTCCCACTGGGCTCTGGAGCTCTAAGGCAGTGGTTCTCAAACGTGATCACAGATTGCTGGGCCCCACCCTGGAGTTTCTGACTCACTGAATGGCAGGGGGAGGTGTGGGGATTTACATTTCCAGTAGGTTCCCAGGTGAAAAACACTGCTTTAAAACAAGTGTTTCTAACTTGGAATTCCTTCCCACCAAGAGATTAATAGATTGGATTCAAGACTCCTAGAGTTTGGGGGGTGGGGGAAGAAGGGGTTGACATCTTTATCTCACTAACTTCTAACTGAAATTTAGGGTGTTTTTTTTGTGTGTGTGTTTTTTGTTTGTTTTTTTTTGAAATTATGAACAGAGGCATCTAACCACAGTGTCAGCGGTGACCACAGATATTTTCAAATCCCATTACAGTGGTACCAGGTATCTGCAAATATCATCTCTGCACATCACTGCTTCAAAACTCCAGTGGTGATTAGTCCTGCCAGGGGATCTTCTTTCATCCATTAATGGGGAAGCGTGGATATTGCTATATCACTACTTTAAAAAATATTTTGATAACTGTATTTCAAAAATGACTGGTTTCCTTTGAGGCCCTCTGTATTTTCTTTTATGCGTTTGAAAACATATTCAGGCTGCCCAGGAAGGAGGGGGGAAGAGAGGCAGAGCCCAGAGCATTAAAAAAGGAGTAAAAGCCATGTTGTTAGGGTGTGAAATTAATCCTCTAGAAGAATTCAGAGCTTCCTTCACAAGGAACATTTGAAAGAAGTGATGTTAATGCTTGGATGGGCAAGGAAGGGTGTGGCCAGGTTGTTAGCACCCTGGTGCTGAGTGAAGAGCTGGAAAAGTCAACTGGATGCTGTGTTGCTCACACTGTGTTTAGATCAGGCCTCTTAAAACACCACTAGCTTGCTCTGGCTGGTGTGCTCAATGATTACAGGGTCATCTTGCAGACTGAAGGGTCTCAGGTTCCATTCCACATATTTGGGTTGCAGGTTTGATTCCTAGTCCCAGTACTGGGAGGCAACCAATCAATATATCTCTCACATGGTGGTTTCTCTCTCTCTCTCTTCCTTATACTCTCTCTGAAAAATCAATGAAAAAAATCCTATATAATATAAGCCGAATATGCCAAATCATCCAGTCATCATCCATTCAACCAATCAAAGCATAATATGCTAACGACATGCTAAGGATGCTCAACGGCTAGCTATAATGTGCACTGACCACCAGGGGGCAGATGCTCTGACCAGTAGTTAGCTTGCTGCTGGGGTCCGGGACTGAGTGAGATGGGCTGGACACACCCTGAAGCCCTCTCATGGTCCCTCCCCAGCTGGCCAACCTCCTGCATCCCTCCCTGGCCGCGTGCATCGGTGGGGTCCCTTGGCCTGGCCTGCACCCTCTCACAATCTGGGACCCCTTGGGGGATGCCAGAGAACCGGTTTGGGTCTAACCCTCAGGCCAGGCTGAGGTTCTTTCCTCAATGCCAGAGAAAAACCCTGGGTTTGGATCTGGTGACAGGACCTATTAGCCTAGAAGACAAATAGAGAAGGATTTTCATGACAGGGCCAATCTACTAACCCCTCCCTGAACACACACACACACACACACATCCATCCATCCATCCTTGGGTGAGAATTAACATACACAAAAATAGCGACAATAATGTAAATATTTAAAATATTTTTAACTTCCATCAGGAGCCATCAGCTTTATTGAGGACTTACGTGTGTTACACTTTCATTGGAAGATATGAGGGTGGCCAGTATATGGAAGACAGAGACCGGAAGCCACCCACTCAATAACTGGGGGAGATGAAGCTGATTTCTTGACTCCAAATCCTGCTCTTTCCAGCTCGATGAAAAAATGTGTGTGTGTGTGTGTGTGTGTGTGTGTGTGTGTGTGTGTTCAGGGAGGGGTTAGCAGATAGGCCCTGTCATGAAATCCTTCTCTATTCGTCTTCTAGGCTAATAGGTCCTGTCACCATGGCCCCCGGATCCACACCCCAGGTTTTTCTCTGTGGCACTGAGGAAAGAACCTGGGGTCTGCAGCCGTACAGACGAGTTCCATGCTGATCCTGCCACTGTGAATTTGGGTGATTTACTTGACCTCCCCGAACCTCTCCTCATCTGTGCAACGAGGGCAAGATCTATCTCGCGTGGCTGTTGGCACTACTGGGTGCTTAGTAAATGCCACCTATCATCGCATTTTATACCTACCCTATTCCAATGCCATCACCCTCTCTCTGCTTCCCTGTCAATCCTTGTCATTTCCGCCTGGCCACACCTCCTCCCTCTCCTTCCACCTTAACCCAGCTTTGCTCCCTCCTCCTAAATCTCCTTCCCTTTGGTGCCCAGTTCTGTGCATTTGTGGACAGGGCACCCAGGGTCTCTGATATGCAAAAGAGGGCCCAAGTATGCCTTCTTTGAAGGTCATGAGGGGCTGGGGTTACTGCTGACTGGTGCCTGAATAGAGGAGTTGGTGCCTAGTCAGAGGGAGGAGGCAGCTTCACAGAGCAAATCTTCCTAGAAACAGTTCAAATCTTTCCAGCATCTTTTTTTAGCCAGAAATTGTCTGGGCCTTGCTTTGATTTTTTTTTTCTTTCCCTCTCCCGTGTATGTTGAGACAAGTCTCTCAAACCTGTGGCTTCGAGTACAGCTCCCATACCACTGCATCATCCCCTTTCTCAATCCACCTACTCTTTTTGGCTCCAGCGAAACACACTGAGGCTTTGTTTAAAAACTGGGAGGGACTGGCAATGTCAACATCTCAATGTCCTATATTCAGATGCTACAGTCCTTTCATTTGTTCTGTGTCCTCAGGCAAGACACCCGACTTCTCTGGGCCTAAGATCAAAATATCCTGGTAGAGGGAAGAGGTGGTTGCACCATTTTCCTAGAAGGGATGATGGAGGATTCGGTTATTGTTTAGAGAAGATTGTGGCTCTGTTGCTACACCCAAGATTCACTCTGGATTTGAACAGATATCTGTACACCCATGTTCAGCATTCTTTACAATAGGCAAACGATGGAAACAGCGCAAGTGTCCATCAATGGCTGAACCAACAAAATGTGATATTTGCCTCTAACGGAATATTATTCAGCCTTAAAAAGGGATGAAATTCTGAAACAGGTTACAACTTAGATGAACCTTGAGGACATTTATCCTTATTGACATAAGCCAGTCACAAAAGAGCAAATACTATGTGATTGTGTGCTTCCATTTAAATTCTGTATGATTGTCTGATTCCATTCAACAGTAGTTGAACTCATAGACACACAAAGTAGAACTGTGGTTGCCAAAAGATGGGGTAGAGAGGAATGGGGAGTTATTTATTTTTTTTATTATTGATTTTTTATAGAGAGGAAGGGAGAGGGATAGAGAGTTAGAAACATTGATGAGAGAGACATTGATCAGCTGCCTCCTGCACGCCCCCTACTGGGGATGTGCCCGCAACCAAGGTATGTGCCCTTGACCGGAATCGAACTTGGGACCTTTCAGTCCGCAGTCCGACGCTCTATCCACTGAGCCAAACCGTTTTCAGCTATTTTTTAATGGGTACAGAGGTTCAGTTGGGGAAAATGAGAAGGTTCTGGAGATGGATGGTGATGATGGTCGCACCACATTGTGAATGTACTAATATTAAATAACTGTGTATCTAAAAATGATTAAAACGGTAAGTCTTGTGTCATATGTACTTTCTCACAATAAAAACACATACTCTGGAGTTGGGGGGTTCAGAGAGGCTCAGTGAGGAAGGCCGTGGGTTCTGTTTCCAAAGACACAGCCCGCTGGCCCCAGATATCTGTCCACTGCCCCCCAGTAGTTGGGTCGGTGGCTCGGACCCAGGCTTTATGTTGATGGGGGAGGAGGCACCAATAGAGGAACGGGAACCAATAGAGGAAGTGTCCCAGGACAGGCACTTGGTGGATGAGAGGGTCTAGAGTGCCCAGGACATGCGGAAACACCCAGCAGCTGCCCACAGCACCGTGCACAGGGCCTGGGGTGACATCAACCTGCTGGGGTGATGGCTAGATGGAACGTGGAGTTGACAGGGGCCTGTGGGGCAGCAGGAGCAGCTGCAGGAGGAGTGGGAAGCTCGCTGGAGGCACCGATCCTGAAAGTGTCCTCCCTTTAGGAAGAGACCCTCGGTGTCTGAAGAGGTAGCCTGTGGACAGTGCGAGTTCCAGAATTTTCTGGGAGCAGGCTGAGAGCAAGCATTCTGTGGATACCTTGAGAGTAGGATTCTTTGGTACCCCACTGTCCCTAGACAGGGCAGCAGGCTTTGGGCCATGACCCAAGGAGGAAACCACTGAGTCAACAGAAGGAAGAACTGCCTAGAACAGCTAGAGATGAATCAGGCTACCTTGAAAGGTAGTGAGTTAGTTCCCTGTCACCAGAGGCTTTCCAAGAGAAGCTGTCCTTTGCAGACGGGAGACCCCTGTACCCTGGGCTGCCTGGTTAGCAGAGGGGGCTGGGCATCCCCAGAAGAAGAGGCACTGTCTGAAGGACTGGCTGTGGCTTTTTCAGAGGAAACCACTAGTTCTTGCAGGAAACCTATGTGGCCCAGGGCACTAGATGATCCCAAACTGCCATTCTGGGTTTCCTTTCATCCTGGTGCCTGGCACCAAGGACAGGGCAGCAGAGCCGTCAGACACTTCCCGGCCATGGTGCCAGGAAGGGGCAGACAGACTGGCTCCCTGTGCCTTTGCCCTAAATGCTCAGTTGGGGAGGCGACCAGCAGGAGGATGGCACTGAGAAAAGGAAATGTCACAAGACTGTGTAGAACAGGTGGCCTGGGACTGGCTGCTAAACTGGCCTGTGAGGGGAGGGGAGGAATGGGCTCCTGTGATACAGCAGGTTCAGGGCTGCAGCCCACACAGGCAGGATGGCTGCTGGGCCACATGAGATGACAGTTTTTGCTTTCAGCAACTTCAGTCTTGGGAAAGAGAGACAGGCTCTACAGCAAGAGCTGTGTTTTGGGGAGTTTTTAGAGAGGACAACACTTAGCCCAAAGGCTTGGATGATGCCCTGTGGTGAGAATTAAGATGGGATTGGCAGGTTGGGTGAAGGAATGTTTTGGGCCAGAGGGTGTATTCCTGCACTTTCCCATCCATCCCTCTGCCTCTCCCACCTGGGAGCCCATTTGGTCTATAGAACAAACTGCCAGTCAACACTTCCACGGTGGGAAGGCGTGTGTATACCTGAGGGTCCCAAATCGAGCTATGCATCAGAATGACCTCCACGCCTTGTTAACAATACTGACTCTGACCTGTCATGATCCCTTGGCTCTGAGGCCCATCTCTAGTGAAAACACGGGATTCCATAGTAAATGGATAGACCTAGGAAGGAGAGCTGGGAGGGAAGTCACCATCCCAGCTGGGTTCTTTGCTCTGCAGGGTTAAGAACCAGTGGCAGTGAGAGGACCTGTGCACACTTGGGTTTGTGAGCATCCCACAGGGACCATTCATCATGCACTGTGCTGGCTAACCAAGGAGAGACTCAGCGCACACCTGCATGGGACTGTGTGATGACTTATCAAGGTGTCCCTGAGAGCCACCACTCCATGCCCAGCATACCACCCCCCAGCCAAGCTCCTGGGGCAGCCTCAGTGGGGAATCAGTGACTCTCCAGGGACCCTGCTCCATCCTCCCCCAGAACCTTTGCTCTGTGTTCTTTCACCAGTAACCCCCTCACCTGCCACTCAGGGCTGCACCAGGCTGCCTGTCCATGGCTGGGTCACTGCCAAACTGATGAAGCACAGGCTGTCCTAGTATCAGACAGACATGAGGGGGAGCTCAAGTGAGCTGTCACATCAAAGTTCTATTTTGTTCCAACCTCTGTGGCAGGCTTGGCAGACCTGATCCCCAGGTCGGAGGTGAAGGTCAGAGTCAGTCCCAGGAGTCCTTCTGACAGGTCACGTGTGAGCAGAACTGTGTCCTGGCTGGTGAGCAGGATCGTGTCCCATTGTGGGTAATGGCAAGACTTTGGCCAAGTATGGAACATGATAGTAATATACCCATAATGCTACCAGACCCACATTTAGTGTCCTGCCTAAACTTTCCTGCCTATACAATCTTTAGATTTAATTTATGGTTGGCTTGGATACCTCAATCATGGGCATACTTGGGCAATTCCAGGAAGCATGAGACTCATTTAAAATTTGGTTTCAAAGTGCCCTATCTTCTCTCCTCCTTACTACCCTCATCTTTTTTTCTTTTTAAATGTTTGTATTGATTTCAGAGAGGAAGGGAGAGGGAGAGAGAGAAACAAACATCAATGATGAGCAGAAACCGGGATAGAGCATTGGCCTGCTGACTGAAAGGTCCCAGGTTCGATTGCGGTCAAGAGCATGTATCTTGGTTGCATCACCAGTGGGGGGCATGCAGGAGGCAGCTGATCGATGTTCCTATCTCATCGATGTTTCTAGCTCTCTATCCCTCTCCCTTCCTCTCTGTAAAAAATCAATAAAATATATATATTTTAAAAATCAATGATGAGAGAATCATTGATTAGTAGCCTCCGGCACACTCCTCCACTGGGGATTGGACCCAAAACCTGGGCATGTCCCCTTGCCTGGAATAGAACCTGGAGCCCTTCAGTCTGCAAGCTGATGCTCTATCCACTGAGGGAAACTAGTTGGCACTGTCTTCATCTTCTTTGGTCAGTGAGGAAAAGGTTTTTCCCACATTTTTGACATGAATCCTGAGTCTTTGCAGAGCCAGTGAGGTTAGAAAGCACCCCTCCTTGATAGAAGTAAACACGTTCTATTTTTCTATTTACAAATAGGTTTACATTTTTACACCACCTGGCAGCCCCTTCAGATTCCTGAGGAGGGCCCTTTGCCGCCTCCCCATGGCCTCAGCAAGCACAAACACCTGCCAAGAGCTTTCTTCTCCAGGGGTGTCAGCAATGGCCTGGACTTCTGACCCATGGCTACCAGATTTCAGAGATGACGTTTCTTGAGGTCAACTCTTACTACATATTTGGTCCAAATGCTACTAGATATTGCCCTCTTCAGTCCCCTGCCACGGCTGAGGGAGAGAACCCTATTTCTGAAGACTTGGGGAGCCATTCTTCTCCCGTCTGGCTTGGGATGTGGGTGGCCTTGCCTGGAAGCAGAGAAGAAGTTGTAGAAGCACAGTCTGCAGAGCAGTTGCTCATTCTGCTTTAGGGCTGGGACAGAAGAGGTGCATGTTTCATGTCCTGCATTCCTGTGACTCTCAGGCCTCATGGGGCCCCTGCTGTGAGCCACCCCATGGGCTCTCCCGGGAGCTACTAAAGCAGGCCGCTCCCCTGCTTTCCACACCCTAGGAACTGCTCAGATCCTTTGAGACTACTGAACTCATATTTCTCAAGGTTCTTTCCTGCCAATAAATTCTGTTTTATCCCAGGGAAAAAAGGAGTATAATGAAATGCTTTATTTGTTTACAGTATTTATGCAGTGGGTATGCACCTGCTGATGGTCTGTGCGTTCCTTTTCATGTCTAACCATCCATTCTGGGATCTTGCTGCAGGGGGGGACAATCTGCAGGCACTGAGCCAGGCCATTGCAGGGGACGGTGATGGTGCCCCCTGATTCCAAAGGGGACAGATCCCATTTGACCCTGCCTTCCCCTGTCCATCAATGATGGGGATATCAGTCTCAGATTCTTTGAGGTGATACCACCCCTGCTCTACCAGCAAACCCAACCCTGAGTCACTCTCAGGCTCCTTAGACTTTGCCCACAGGTATGAACATCCGGGCCCAAGCGAGAAGAGAGGAGGAGGAGAGAGTGAGGCAGGGGCAGAGGCCAGGCCAATGGGTATCGCTGCTGCCGAGGGAGCTGGGGAGGAGGTGCTCCCTTTCCTGGGCTGTGCCTGTCCCATGTCAGTGTGAACAGATGGAAATGTAGTTCAATGTTTCAACATCATTTCTCAAGCTAAAATATTGATAAGAGCTGCCCAGGCTGATGCCCCCGCAGTTCCGCGCAGTAACTGGAGCGTGATGTGTACTGAAGTGAGAGGCAGCAAAGCCCTTCATGGGAGTCTGAAATTCCTGGAATAATGCTCAGCGCTGGCCTCGCTCCCTGGGCTTCTGACAACCTGCCCCCCTGGGCCGCCATGGCAGCGGTGGCAGGAGGAGTGTGAGCCCTGCCTGGACCCCCTGCTGGTGGCAATTAGTGCGGCAGCTGCTCGCCTCCAGGAAGGGAAACAAAGCAGGAGGTGCCTGCATCTGCTGCTGAGCCGGGGACGGGGCGGGGGGTGGGGGGTGGGGGGGGAGGCATAGGTTGGGGGACATGAGGCTCGTCCCATGTCCTCACACTCCAGAGAGAGGGGCACTGGGCAGGGCTCTCAAGAAGGTGGGTGAGGGAAGAGTAAGAAAAGGGGGAAGAGGGAAAGAGGATGGGTACTTGGGGAAAGAAAGAAAGGAAGGAGGAGAAGAAGGAAGAGGAGGAGGAGGAGGAGGAAGAGGAGGAGGAGAAGGAGGAGGAGGAGGAAGAAGATTTGCCAGGAATAGCAAATCCCCTGGGAGAAGCTGGCCAAGCCCTGAAAGAATCAAATGTGCACCTCTAACAAGGAAAAGGACCACTTAGAGGACTGCAAGGCCCCTGGACCTCAGCCAGGGGTGTCCAAGTCCTAAGATACCCCTCTCTAAAGCCCAGCCATGACAGAGGCCCCAGACCCAGGGTAAAGAGAAAACCTACCCCTGCACCTGGAATGTCACTTCCAAGATCTGGAACCACCGGCCACCAGGCCAGGCTCTCCGTGGATCTATCTCAGTGCCCACCTGGAGAGCAGGTGGCCTGATGGCAGATGTCCCTGCCCTGTTACATTTCTTACATTCTTTCAGCTTCTGGATTTCAGATCGTGATTTTTTAAAACTCTCTAGATCTTTGTGGGGTTGTTCAGAAGAATGTTCTCCCAGAGGCCAGGCAGATGACAGGGAGAGGGTGCCTTGTCTGCTTTTTCAGGAGTGACCCTGCCCCAGCACCCAGGCGGGAGAGAGCAGGGCTGTGTCCCAGACAGCGGTGGGGCGCCCCCCAGAAGGAACTCTGGGCTGGTGATGGTGTGGGACTCCAGGCAGTAGAACTCAACACCGCCAACTGAAAACTTAGAGAAGGGATTGTTGTAGACTGGATAATGTTTGCAATCGGGGAGACAGAACAGGAAATCTACAGTGAGTTGGGAAACAGGGTCTGATAATGATACTCCACCTCTGCTTTCCAGAAAGTAAAACTCAATAAGGTCATATGACTATACTGATCCCATTGTCTCAGATGGGATCAGTATAATCATATGTCTGAAACAATGGGATCAGTATAGTCATATTATCTTATTGGGGGGAGGGAACAGATGATCTGACTCACAGGAGGACATTTATGGGAACAGGATGAAGTACAGGGGACGGGGCAGGAAGAGCTAAGGCATGTGGCTATCAGGAAGAGAGTGGCTGGGCAGTCACTGCTTCTCTAGAGACCTACCCGGGCCGCTGTGTTGGAAAAAACTTAAGAGAAGGAATTGCTGGAACCAAGAAATGCTGTGGGCTCTGGGGAGGTTGACCGCAGCCTCGTCTTGCTCTCCATCCACCAGTCAGGCTAGCTGATCGGGGAATACCTTGCTTGGTGGCACAACCGTCCTATGCAAACCCATCTCCTACTCCAGGCGATGTTTCCTCACCCCGGGGAGGTTCCAGCTGCTGGCCGCAGCCAGCCACTCTCCAGCCCCACACACCCTCCAAAGGCTTGCCCATCCCCAGACCAATTTCCACCGGGCTGCTTCCGGGACCTGCCCTGGCAGGGGCCTGTGGTCCTTCTGCTGCAGCATCTGTCCGGTGAGTGGTGGGGACACCTGGTCTCCAGGACCAGACGTGGAGGGGGGAGGGAAGGGGTGTGTATGGGCCAAGGTGATGACACAGCTGGAGCTGACCACCGCCTCCAGGACTTTCTCTGCAGGAGCTGAGCGGTCTCCCTGGGCTCTGCAGCGGAGGGAGAGCCGGCACCTGCAAGAAGACGGGGGGCGGGCGGGGTGGATTCCCCGATGGCCAGAATGAAAGAACAGCAGCTGGGGCCAGCCAACAGAAATGGTCACCGTCCCTAAACTTTGTGACGTGATTCCAACGCAGCGTCCAGTCTGATCCTCACAGCCCCTGGCGAATGTTACTGCCACCGGTTGACAGAAGAGAAAGGCAAGAGCTCGCTTGCTGAAATGACATGACTAAGGTCACATGGCCTGAGTTTCCTCCTACACAAGGTTACCTCCTTGAGGAATCGCAAACCCAGTGAGGCCCCTGTGCATCGAAATCACCTGGGCGTCTTGTTAACCAACTGTCAGCATGGGACCTAAGACTTCTATTTCCTAAGAGTCCCAGGTGACACCCATGCTGCCAAGACTGCCCTCAACATATACCACCACACACACACACACCACACACATATACACACACATACACACACACACCACACACACACACATACACACACAGCACACACCACACACCACACACACACACCACACCATGCACACACACCACACACCGCACACACATACACACACACCACACACCATACACACACACACACACACACACACACACACTCTTTGAGTGGCAGAGTCCTAGAGCAGTCAGTGTTTCCCATCTTGCTTGCTCATACGAAGCACTTGGAGTACCTTGAGGTCTTGGATCCCTGAGGGGGCCACGCTGTGACTGTTTGACCAGAGCCCCGGGCCCCCGTTGGTCAGCTAAGCGTCGGAAACAGTGCCGGGAAGTGGGGGGAAGAGACGGCCGGGCTGGATGTGTTCCCGGGGAGCTTCACCAGAGGCTGCGGCTGCTCCACTGGACTGCAGGGGTACCCGGTGCTCTGCTCCGGCAGGAAGTGCCGGCCGTGGCCCTGACCCTGCTGTGGTGCTCAGTGGAGGGCAGGCTTCTTCCCAACTCTCTGTCATTGGGGAACCCATAGCCAAAGCCTGGGGCACACAGCCGACAGGACAGAGGGAGGCACCTGCGGAAGGGGTGCTGGAGAAGAGGTAGGAAGAGGCAGTGTCCACCCTGCAACTGGAGAGAGCAGCAGGAAGGCAGCAGGAAGGAGAGAGAGCCACGGCTGTGCTGGGAGCAAAAGAGCCAAGTGGTGTGGTGGGCAGGGGTGGCCTCACACCCGCCTGCACCCTGGGCATCAGAAGACATGGGATCAAATGACCAGAGAAGTGGCTAAGAAGCAGGCATGAGATGGGACTTGGAAGTGGAGACCCAACTGTGTCTGCCAGGAGTGTGCAAAGCCCCTTGCAAAGCCCCTTGCTGCGGTCCTCCATATTAGAGGAGCGGAGAGGCGGGGCTTGGGGGGCTTGGAGTGGGAGTGGCCTGGACTCCGAAATGGAACAGGCGAGAAGAGGGCAGAATTGGCCCAGAGCCAGGGGCTCAGCTGGACCTAGTGTCCACCATGTGGCCTTGGCAGGAGGGGCGCCTGGGCTTGACACAGGCCCTCCCAGCCCCCCACTCCCTTGCTCTGCCCGAGTCCCAGCCACCATTGCCCCATGTTAGAGCGGCCATCACCATACCTGTGTCCTCCCTGCAGTCCAGGCACTGGAAATGCACACGATCTCATGGATGTTCCATCAACCCTGGCCAGATATAAGCGACTGCCCCCATCACACAGATGAGGAAAGCACACTTAGAAAGGAGCAAGTGGAAGGAAGCACTGAGATTCGGGGCCAGGCCTCTCATTCTAACGTTGTGACTTCTGTGGATCAGCATCTCTCTGAAAAGGGTGTCCCAACAAGAGCCCCAAACCCAAAGGAGCCTGATCCCCTCTCCCCCTGCTCCCCCCATACCCCCACTCAATGTCACCTCCTAGAGCAGTGGTTCTCAACCTTCCTAAGGCCGCGACCCTTGCATATAGTTCCTCATGTTGTGATGACCCCCAACTATAAAATTATTTTTGTTGCTACTTCATAACTATAATTTTACAACTGTTATGAATCGTATCTGTGTTTTCCAATGGTCTTAGGCTACCCCTGTAAAAGTGTTGGACCCCCAAAGGGGTCGCGACCCACAGGTTGAGAATCGCTGCCCTAGAGGAACTGCAAACCTGGAGACCCTGTGCACAGAAACCACCTGGGGAGGAATATACTTCCCCTTCTCCTAAAAGCAAATGACACATACGTTGGGGTGGTGAGCTGTACTTGTGGCACAGGTGTGGGGACTTTGCCCTGAGAGATGCTGACCTACAAAAACCACCGGTTCCAGTTCTAGGCTCATGTGACGGGAATGGGTTTGCTAAGTGGGTGGGGACATAGTGGGTTTGTCCTCACACACACCAGACACAGCGAGCTCCTTCTCCCGTGTTTCCCCATGAAATCCGTGACCTCACCTGGTATTCCGGGGCACGCGCGTTTACCGGCAATGGCCAGGCCATGCCAGCTCCACTCACGCATCCACATGAAGCAAATGGAATGCCCTTTGAACACGGATATTTTTTTTTCCTCTTTTTGTAATAAACTTTAGTCAAGAAGCTGGCACAGGAGGGTTGTTCTAAAATTCGCCCAGATATGACGGGTGGGTTTAGAAGCAGGGAAGGGCTTTGATTACGGTGTCGCAGCTGACCCAAGCAAGGCTGTTCTAAGTCTCAACTTCAAGTATGTCAGTGTGACATCACCTCTAAGACCACTCTCCTTCCCAGACCCTGCCATCCCCCGCCCTCACAGCCTCGCTCCGCCACCCTTTGGGGTGCCCAGCCCTCCTTCTCTTGCCCCAGCCTGTGAGCACTTCCTCTTTGCTAGCTCCCGGCTGCTTCCCTCACATCTGGCCCCAGAGAATCTCCACTGGCTCCAGGCCCTGGCACCATGCCCGGCAACCCCCAATCCTCTCCCGGGACCTCTGTGGCTCTGGGGTCAGTAAGTGCCCCCTAAGGCACCTGCTGGTTTCTGTAGGCAAGTTCCACGGTGGACTGGCAACGCCTGGCTCTTTGTCCGGGGCCCTGAGTTGGTGTTTATGACTCACTCACTTGTCGATACCACGGATACATGTGGGGCTGGTGGTAGGTGCTGGGGGCAATACCAAGAGCGTCACCACAGTCCTGCCCCCGGTGTCGTGGGAGCTGAGCATGCGCCTACATCCCTGCAAGGCCAGGCAGAAGGTGGTCGCGGGCTCTTGCGTGGCCAGGGCACCTCAGCGAGGACACCGTGTTTGCTCCACACTCTGCACCGCACGGTAACTTGCCCTCCAGCCTGAATGCGTCCCCTCCTCCTGCTGTTTGAAATCCAGCCCCAGCTCACCTCTGAGTCACCTGCCGAGTTCCTGTGGCCTCTGTTTCCAGACAGGCCAGGGTGACTCAGGGAGCCCTAGTCACTCTTCCCAGCCCGGCGACCATCACCACCCAGCTCCCAGCTCCTCTCCCGGTGACTCATGCTCCTGGGGAGGCAGTTCCACCACTCCAAGCCCTGAGCGTTATAATAACTTAAATAAACACTGAAAACAGCGCAGTGCGGGTTGTCAGGGGGCGGGCAGGGGGAGCTCTGCACAGAAGGAACTGCTGAACAGCGGTCCGGTCCCTGAGCCCTGTGGCGGAGGGAGCAGCCTAAAGTGGAGGGATAGGGGATGTTGCGTCATCCTGACTGTTCGCCTCTGAGGGAGCCCCAAAGAAAGAAGCTCAGCAGGGTTAGCCTCAAGTCAGGACTTCCTGGTGCATACCAGCCCCCCGCTACTCTGTCCCTGGAGTTCAGGGCCCCCAACCACATGCTTAACAGGGACATCACTCCCCACCCCACCCCACCCCACCCAAGCTCAGGCCTGGAAGAAGGAAGAGAGGAAGGCTTTTGAGGGGACTCCTTACCCTCCTGCGGGGTGACTTTGGGTGACAGAAGACTAGCAAGCCTCTCACAATGCTCTCATCCTCTCAATTTTCTCAGCTGTAAAATGGAGATAAAAATCCTAATCACCCAGCATGCTGGAAGACCAAAGGAAATAGATGGAAAAGATGCCAGGATACTGCCTGCTGCCTAGGACGCAGCCAATCCACACTCCTTTCCTTCCTCCCTCTGGGGCCGAGTCCCTGTGTCAAGGTTTAAAGATCGAGGCACTTACCTGTGGCTTTAGGTAGAGATGGACTTTTCTCCCAAGCATCCAGGGGTGAGACCAGTGGGCACCTGACTGGGTGGAGTCCAGCTGGGAGATGGGTGGTGATGGTCACCCCGGTCTGGGGAAGAGTGAAGTCTGGCGCCATGAGAAGAGAGCAGCTCTTGGGGAGCAGGGCCAGTAAAAATGAGAGCTGCGCCCTGGCCTGTGTGGCTCAGTTGGTTGGGGATCAGTTGGTTGGGTGTTATCCAGGGCACTTCAGGGTTGCAGACTCAATCTCCATTGCGGGGGTGGGGGGTGGGGAGGGAGATGTAGGAGGCAGTTGATCATTGTTTCACTCTCATATCAATGGTTCTCTCTCTCCCTCTTCCTTCCTCACTCTTACCCTCCCTCTCATTCTCGCTTACACACACACACACACACACACACACACACACATCAGTTAAAAAAAGAGTGAGAGAGATTGAGAGAGAGCCTGCTGGAAAAGGGGGGTCACCTCAGCAGCTGAGTCACACATCTAATCTCTACAGAATTACTGACTTCCTTGAAGGGGAAATTTTTGTTTTTTCAACTTTGAAGCTTCTTAACCCAAGCTCTCTCTTTCCCCTGGAGGTGAAGTTTGCATGTTCCCCTTGACGGTGCAATAAAAAGAAGAGGGAGCCAAGACCGGTTCGGCTCAGTGGATAGAGCGTTGGCTTGCGGACTGAAAGGTCCCAGGTTCAATTCCGGTTGGGGGCATGGACCTTGCTTGCGGACACATCTCCACTGTGGGGCGTGCAGGAGGTGGCTGATCGATGTCTCTCTCTCATCGATGTTTCTGACTTTCTATCTCTCTCCCTTCCTCTCTGTAAAAAAATCAATAAAATATTTTTTTTAAAAAAAAGAAACATTTTCCCACAGGACCCTATGGCTCCTTCTTTTGCCTCTAGTGCCAGGAGCCAGGATTGATCTGCCTTCTCCAGCCTGCATGGAAATCCACACCCTTGTTCCTGGGGCCCTCCATGATGCTGCTAGCCTCACTGGACTGGCTCTAGGACCCTATCCCACAATGTACTTGATCTACCTATCCTATGGACCTTAAAGTCATCTGGGCTGTGTATACTGTGGTTTATCTACTTAAATTATTTAAATTCCAACTCTCCCAACTTCCCATCCCACCAGGAACTTCTTTATCCCTAGACTCAGTGCAATAGACCACAATCCTTTTCCCAAAACCTCTGGGATATGATGTGTTTGGGAGTCTAGAATTTTGGAGATTTCAAGAAGGCACATAGAATGGTGTGTACCTACACTAATAAAAGAGAAAGATGCAAATTGACCATGCCTTCCAGATGCCTACCAGCCAATCAGGAGTGAGTATGCAAATTAACCCAACAAAGATGGTGCATCAATTTACATACACAGGCGCCCAGTGGCAGTGGTGGGATGCTTGCGTTCCACACCGCCCAAGCAGTTCTGGACATCTGGGCAGAGTGGGAAGGTGGAAATGTGACTCTAGACAGAGTGAAGGCTGTGCCGGCAGTCAGGGGAAGGAAGGCCCATTCTTGCATGAATTTTCATGCATCAGGCCTCTAGTGTTACATATTATACAATACCACTCTAGGGGTCCCGAGCAGTACCTGTAACCAAACACACGAATATTTCTGCAGTGAAACATCTGCTCTCCATGCCAAATGGGAGAAATAAAGACTACAAATAGTTTCTCATCAGCGTAGGTCAGGTTGTGTTCTCAAATCGTTTTGGCAACAAACATGTAAAACAAATATGCAAAAAACACCGCTTTTTGAATTGGCTTTGTAGAGAAGAGGTTGAGGCTCAGTATTTATGCTGCATGAGAGAGAAGCATTCATAGACTTATGGGTCAAGATCTGCTTCGAATGCTGTCTTCCTGGCTCTCTTTGTTCATACTTCAATATAGCCATTTAAATGATCACTTTGTGCTGCATTTCTCTGTCTCCACTAAACTAGGATCCTAAGATCTCAGGGCAGAGTGTGTTGCCATTCGCTGTCCTGGAGACGTAACAGAGGACCTGGCACTCAGCAAACAGTTAGTTGTGGAGGGGGCCCGAGGAGAGGGGTTCCCTCCAGACAACCATCATGGAAGCAGAGTCCCGCGCCCCATCTGTAGGAGACACAGGGGCACCTGCGAGAGAGGAGGTTCATAGTGCAGCAGGAAGGATGCCTTAGCGTGAGACAAGTTTTGCAAGTCCAGGTGGCAGCAGCTACGGATCAAACAAAAAAGGAAGAGGGAAGAGCCAGAAAAGTGACCTCAAATCCCACAGGCCAAGGTGGAAGGTACTACAGGAGCAAAACTGTGGGCTCTGGTATAAGGCGGGACTTGGTCCATGGCATTCTCCTTCAAGAGCAGAAGGAGGCTATCCCGGTAAGAGGTGCTGGAGAAACCTAACGGAATCAGAAAGGCCTCAAGGGCCTCAAAGGGAGACCCTTTCCAACCAACCCACCCACCCAGCCAGCCAGAGCCCTCGGTGCACAGGGCTGGGGCTCTGCGCACCGCCGCCGCGAGGTGGCAGCATAAACCTGCCAATGGCCCGGAGCGCGCGGCCTCTCTCCAAGGACCACATCCAGCAGCCGGGGCTCGAACAGCCAGAACAGGAGTGGGGTCCGCCGCTTTCCCGCGGGGACAGGACAGAGAGCCCTGACATGGCTCTCGGGGTCCATGGAGACGGAAAAGGACTCTTCCTCAGGTGTCCTAAACTGATGTTTGGGAAACTTCTCAAGTGGCTCATGCAATCCGGATGCCCTCACTTACTGCCCTCCTCTGTCCTCCCTCCACCCCCGGGGGAGGGAAAAGCAGCCTTCTCGCACCTCCCGGCGCCTCCCGCTGGCGGGTCACGCCCTGGACTCTTCTGCAGGGCACAGAGCTGCGGTCTGCCTCCACCTTCCTCCCAGTCCTCCTTCCGCAGCCACTCAGCCCAGGCCAGGACGGGAGAGCGAGTCTGGAAGCTGCTCCCTGATATCTGTCAACCCCCCACCCTGCACCCTCCACCCACACCCACACTCAGTAGGCACGTGCGGATGCAGAGCCATACAAAGGCCACGCACTCAGACACGCACTCGCACAGACTCTCCCGGGGTCACGCGTACACTCTAGGTCCATGGAGAACAGGAGGTAAGAAGAGGCCGCGAGGGGCAATGCTAGGATCTCCAAGAAACTTAGGTCTGACTTGGACTCGGTCCATTACTCTGGGTCTCTGAACCCTCGTTAGTCCAATAGCAAGATCGCTAAGCAGCCAGGTGGCTCTAAGCGAGCCTTCCTTCATGTCCCAGTGGCTCAAGCGGCAGATCCCCCCGCTGGGCTGTCTGCGTCCCTGCGGGACGCGTGAGCAGGAGCTGCACGCACCCAAGTTGCTCAGGGCCTGTCCTGCTGTGAGGAAGACTCCCCGGGCGCGCAGAGGTGCATGTGTCCTGGGCCCCCGGCTCTCTCTCTAACCCTCAGGGACTCTTTATAAGGGCCACACTCCCATTCACCTAGTGTGCTGGTCTCCCCCGGTCACTCCAGCTACCCAGCAAAGTCCGCAGGTATATACTCACTTCACACTCAAATGCACACCATGGAGTCCCGTGGCACTGGGGAGCGGTGGTTCAGGCAGAGCCCAGTCCAGTCTGGGGGAGGAGCCCACTGAAATCCCGGCTCATGCCCTGGGCTTTATGGGATGCCAACCTGCAGGTTGCCCCTGGCTCAGTGCTTCTCTTACTTCCAGTCCCTGTAGGAGGCACGTTTGGTCAGCACTGCAAGGTCCGAGTGCTGGTGTTCGAGAGCAAAAACTTTTTGAGCATGCTTCCTCCTAGTCAACTTAGCCTTGAATCCCACCTGCACCTCACAAAATAGCCTTGCAAGATAGAACACTGTCAGCTTTCTGAAGAATGGGGTGACCCTGTAAATAACACGGTCATCAATAATATGACCCCGACATTAAAAACTGTTTTGTCTTAAATGACTTGCTCTGCAAAAAACAAGATGTGGTAAATGTGCTTAAAGGCAGTCCTGCACAAAGGGTCACTGCTGCTCTCTAGACTCCCTGCGTGGAGAAAGGCAGAGCAGTCGTCGGCCAACTAATTAAGGCTCCCTAACTTTTAATTTGGCCTGGACCCCAGGGGCCGTTTACTTGAGTCCGCTCCACAACATTTGAAGGTTCCACCCAGATAACCAGCCTTTGGTCCTGTGACTGGAGCCCACAGGGTCCCTGGACTCTCTGACCCAGGGGGAGATCTCTGAGAGACGTTCCTCAGCCCCGGGACTGGTAGAGGTTGGAGACCCTGCCTGCTAAATTTCCTCATTGACTCTGATCGGAGCCACCTGGGTCTGGTTCTTACCGGTAAGAAACTTATTTCTGGTTCTGTGGGCGCCATTCTAGAAGTCTCTGGAAGGCTGGACACAGCGCTGTTTCCGAGACCTGTTCCCGGTGCACAGTGGTGCCTGTGATCCTCGGTTGGTTGTCATTGTCTTTGCTATTCTGTGTTATTGTGGTCTAATTGTCTCTATCATTAGAATGGGTCGGTCTGCTTCATGTTCTGTCTGTACTCCTCTGCAGTGTTTTTTGAAAAATTTTTAGGAATTCAAGTGGTGAGCAAGGAGGCAGAAGTGTGGGACGGAACCGGGAAGTGCTGGCCTTTTGGACTCCAGTGAACAGACCGGGTTTGGGGCCCAGAAGAGCTGGACAGGCCTCCGGGAGAAAGTGTAAGTGTGAGAGTCTGTGTGAAAGGTAGTGCAAACCCCGCCTTAGGGGGAAGACAGTAGAGAACTGTTCATTGCTTTTCTTGATTTATAATTTTGCTGTGTTAGCTTAAAATTTTGGAATTCTAGGGTTAATTTAAAGGTATAAAATTTGTGAAAGTTGCCAATCCAGAGAAGTTTAAACCAAGGCTTCTTGGTTTAAGATTAGTCATAATTAAGTGCTTTGTAAGCTGCCTTTTTCAGCCCTGCTAGCAAACAGAGAATCATGTGGTCCTGAGAACTGTGACCTGCCTGCCCTTTCTGATAGATTTACAGTGGGTCTCTGGGAGAGGAAAAGGGCTGAAAACTGCTCCAGAGCAGGTGTGAGAAAGGGCAGAGGTGGTGGAATTCACTCTCAGGCTGCTAAGATAGAGAAGCCCTAGGCTGGGGGACAGAGGATGGTTGGAGATATCAGAAGTGGTGAAGGTTGAGATCCTCTGGGGCCTTGGAATAAAGAAGGAAAATCTGGGAGGGAGAGCAACTGTTCCTTAAGTGTAAAAAGCTTGGTTACACAGGATCTCAGACCGCTTGCCTTATTTTTCCTGCTAAGGACAGAGTAAATGGTTAATGCAGAAAAAGAGGGGGGGGTGTGTCAGTGGAAAAAGCAGGGAGAGATAGGTTTTTGTTGATTTTGCTGGCTACAACCTGCTCCGCTGGCTTTTGGTTTCTTACTTATCTGAACTATGCTAGACTCAAGGCTTTCTACAAAACACAGTGGATCTTCCTCTGCTCCGTTTTCTTCTTTTTAACTCTTCCAATACACATAAAGAAAACCTCATTGTCTGAGCCTGGCAGGTGAGGTTACTGGGTACTTCTTGGGCAGTGGTAGAATATTCACCAAAGGAACTTTAACATATAATATCTTTAACATTAAAACTAATCTAAGTTTTAAAAATCTCTATCTCTCAAAAAGAAATATTTTTACCTGCTCTTAGTTTTATCACAGAAGCCCTAAGTCATAAATGTTAATCTAAGAAATTCTGGCTGTTTACTTTTTAGGAATCATTAAAGGATTGAGGTTTCAAAGAATAAGGAATACTGAGTAGAAGGTCTGAGGTATGGTTATGCATTTTTAAAGGGCATAGAAAGAACGTTTGAAGGCTAATTTGGAAGTGTAAAATTTATAAAGGTTGTGTATGTAATAAAAAAAGGAGAAAAGAAATGTTGAAAGGAAATCAAATAATACAGGCCAGTAAGCCAGGAAGAGTAAATCATTTACATTCTGTCTCCCTAAACAGAGGGTAAATAGTTATGCCAAAGTGCTTAGGGAGGGACTGATAAAAGAAATCTAACAATTACTGTTTGTTATAATACAGTGGTACCTCAAGATACGAGTGCCCTAACATACGAGATTTTTGAGATACAAGCCCTCGAGCGAGCGATTTTTGCTTTGAAATACGAGCAACATTTGAGATAGGAGTAATCACGCGGATCGGCCGGCTGCACACGACCCACCAGTTTACCACAACTTGAGTGTCTCATAGTTTCCCACGCCTCAAGGTTACGGAACGAATTAAACTCGTATCTCGAGGTGCCACTGTATATTCAGAAAATATTACTTTGGAAAGTCCATAAAAAGGACTAGTAAGGAAAATTCTACCTTAAAGCAGATCAGTATATTTTTCTCCTTATTTAATCCCTCCGAATTTTGGCAATACTTAATTAAATAAATCATAGCAATACATTTCTTTGCATAAATTCAATAAGACCAGTTTCCAATAGTGGTTTTATTAACCAGAAACACTGACTGGAGTATCATGTTTTAAAGACCCCTGCTTAAACTCTGAAGACTTGAAGCCAGTAAGAGTGCCAAGGAAAAGCCTGGTATCCTCCTTGGTAGCCCTTAAAATAGCTGGTGCTGGAACGTTAGGCCCATTCCCTACCGTCACTGGCGGTTGGTCAGAGCAGAAGGGGAGCAATAAGGGCACTTTTGTGTTCCTGTGGGACCCCCACACACTCTGAGCCACGATGAGTAGAAGGACTGAGATGGGCCTTGAAGCCTCTGGCATGGGTTCGGGGAGAGCCGCTACAGGTAAGGACTTCACCTAACTCAGCAGATACTACAGGCAGGCCTGAGGCAGCTGGATGGCTTGGCTTCCTGGCCCTATGGGGCACATTAAGATTTAATCATGAAATTCTGGCCAAGGTAGTCAGTTACCATTCTTGTTATGTTTATGCAAACAATCAGGCCAAATTAAATACAATTAGTCTTGATTTGGCTCTTTAGATAAACATGGGGGTAATTTTAAGGAGAAAAATTCTATTTCAATAGAAGTTATTAAAACTGATAGTTTTTCTTTCCCTTCTACCAGACATTTATTACAGTTTGTCTCTGCCAGGTCACAAGCCCACCTGCTTCTGTGCCCAGGCCTCATTGTCCCTCTGACAGAGAGCAAGGATCTCTTGGCTCTGAGAGAAACGTCTGACCCACCTCTGCAGGAAGTAGTTAGAAGAGCCCACCAACGTCCATTTTCCCTAAAAGAATTCAGAGCCAGCGTCCTTGAGGTAATATATTAGGCAGTTAGACAGATATAAGCAGAGCAAGGACACTGGGCCAACTAGCACTACCAGGTGTAATTAAGTCTTTCCATCTCTACCTATGTGAGACAAAGGGACTCCCAAGAAGCAAGAGGGAATGAGGCTGCAGATAAAGCAGTCTGGTAGGCTGCCCTAAAACCAGTGGGTCCTCTACAGATTCTCGTGACTCTTCCAAACCCTGACCTACCCACCTCACCATGGAAACCCAATCTAGAAAAGCTGAAATCCATAACCAATCTTTACTCAAGTTCACTCTACCTATACCAGTTCTGATCCAGTCCGTCCTTCCAGCCTGGTGACTCTGTTTGGGTAAAGAACTGACTCCTACCTGGAAAGGACCACCTCCACAGCAGTCAAGGTCGACTGGATCCCGACGTGGCTTCATCACACCTGGCTTAAGACAGCCCAGGCAAAATAGAGAGTTCAAAGATTAGTCCTGGCCCTCATTCCAGGCCCTTATCTTATAAACAGGCCCACTGACTTTATTCTTATAGTCCATATGGGTCAATATAACTCCCTCGCCAACAATGACCCAAAAGAAACAATGAATTTGATTCTCCCATAAAAACCGGCGGGGAATGTTGGAGAGTAGAAATTTTTGAGCATGCTTCCTCCCAGTTAACTTAGCCTTGCATCCCAGCTGCACCTCACAAAATAGCCTTGCAAGATAGAACACTGTCAGCTCTCTGAAGAATAGGATGACCCTGTAAATAACATGGTCATTGCCCCGAACGGTTTGGCTCAGTGAATGAATGGAGTGTCGGCCTGCAGACTGAAGGGTCTCAGGTTCGATTCTGGTCGAGGGCATGTACCTTGGTTGCAGGCACATCCCCGAGATGTGTGCAGGAGGCAGCTGATCAATGTTTCTCTCTCATCGATGTTTCTGACTCTCTGTCCCTCTACCTTCCTCTCTGTAAAAAAGTCAATAAGATATATTAAAATTAATTAATTAATTAATTAATTAATAAAATAAATAAATAAATAACATGGTCATCAATAATATGACCCTGCCGCCGGGACCGGTTTGGCTCAGTGGATAGAGCGTCGGCTTGTGGACTGAAAGGTCTCAGGTTCAATTCCAGTTGGGGGCATGTACCTTGTTTGCAGGCACATCTCCACTGTGGGGCATGCAGGAGGCAGCTGATCGATGTCTCTCTCTCATCGATGTTTCTGACTTTCTATCTCTCCCTTCCTCTCTGTAAAAAAATCAATAAAATGTATATTAATAATAATAATATGACCCTGCCATTAAAAACTGTTTTGTCCTAAATGACTTGCTACAAAAACAAGATGTGGTAAATGTGCCTAAAAGTGGTCCTGCACAAAGGGCCAGCTTGCTGCTCTCTGGACGCCCTGCGTGGAGAAAGGCAGAGCAGTCGCCGGCCTGGCTCCTAAAGGTTCCCTAAATTTGAATTGGGTCTGGAATCCAGTGTTCATTCATTCGCGTTCGCTCCCCAGTACTGTGTGTGGGAGAAGGTGGTTCAGCCCCAGCTGGCTGCTCCCTGCCCTTCCCCATGCCATTCCTCCAATTTGCCTCACCTTAAGCGTCCATAGAAGGGCCTCCGGAAAGCATTGACTGGGCACCCTGATCGCAGGGGCGAGAAAGACTGAAGGGGGCGCCATATCCACAGGGGTGGCGAAGGGAAGGTAGAGGCTGGCCGGCTCTCAGCGGCCAAGTCCCAAGTCGTGGCCCTCTCTGAGCATCCTTTTCTTCCCAGGTGGTCAGCCCCGCGGCCAGCTCAGAGGCGTCAGGAAAAGGCAGTGGTGGCCGGGACCTGCCATCCATGTGCCCCAGCAGGCACAGGTGTCTGCGGGACCTTCCTCCCAGCCAGGCCGGCAGGCCCCGCCGGTGGGGGTGGCCCAGGGACCAGATGGGGACAGGCGGACAGGAGGCGGGGCGCCCGCTGGGGCTGCAGAGCCAGAGGCGCGCACGCCCGCAATTAGCAGCGCGCTCCGCCCTTAGGGGGCCCCGCTAAGAATTTCTGTTTAATAATGGTGGCAAATTAGTTATGATGGTAAATAGTCATCTCACCACCCGGCAAACGGAAGCCCTCGCCGGCCTGGAAGGGCTCCAGGCTGCCCCCAGGCACCGGCTCGGCTGTGGCCCGGGGCAGCCCAGCGCCGCGGGGACCAGCGTGGGGACAGGCTTGGCGCCTGGAGGAGCAGGGCCGTCCTGCCAGGAGCTGCGGGGTTGGGGGTGGGAGGTGAAAGTAGGGGTGGGGAGAGGCCACAGCACCTCCCAGCGGCCTGAAAGCAGAAAGACGGAGTCCGAGCAAGAAGGCAGGAACAAAGGCCCGGGCCCAGCAAGCAGCGTCGGGGAAGCCCCAAGGCGGGCGGGCGGCGTGGGAACTCTGGGGAGTGCGCCCCACAAAGCCCGAGGGGCGCAGTCCCAGACCCCGCCCAGGCGACTACCCCCCCACACAAGCCGGACCCCTCACTCTGGGCCTTTCAGAGGCCCCTCGGACCCAAGGTTCTGGGCCACCGCACACACCCTCTGACTTCACCCCCAGGGGCCTGAGCATCTCCAGTCCCACCATCTCCAAGCGGAGGCGCACCGGGCGCTCCGGCCCCGCAGCCATCGCCATCCTCCTCCCCCTCCGGAGAAGCTCTGCCCTTGACCCCACAGTGAGCAGCCTCGGGAGGTGTGCACACGTGCATGCATGTGCATGTGACTTCCCGTGTGATTTCCTGTCTTGCCAGCACCTTCCGTAAAGTCCTCGAGTGTCTGAGGGGTTGAACTTCCGCAGGTCCAGGCCCATTGCTCTTGGGAAAAGGACTGAGCACACATGGATGAGAGTCCTGGGCCTCTTTGTCACGAGTGGGGAGTTGCTGTCGGGAGTGGAGCTGTGCTTGTGTTCTGTGCAGGAGGCGCGGGAGCCAGAGCTGCCTGGTGGGGGCAGTGTGGGGTGTGAGTGTGGGGTGTGAGTGTGGGGTGTGTGTGTGTGGGGGGGGGGTTGAGGTCACTGTGGGAGCCTCTGAGGCTTCCCTGAGCGCAGAGAGGAGTGGCCTGTGCTAGGAAGGAGGGTGGTTTCATGGCTGGGCCTCTCTGGGCAGAGGAAGCGCAGGAGGCAGCTGATCAATGTTTCTCCCAGCCCACAGGGGCGGGGGTCTTTTGGGGGCACCAGGCTGCCTGGAACCCTGGCAGCACTCCCCTTCCCAGTCCCAACCGGTGGAGACTCAGTTGCTTTAGGCACTTTCTTGGAGCTTGACTGGTTCCTGTGCTTACAAGGGCTCCATCTCCCCAACCAGGCAGGCCCTCCTCCTGCCTGGGCAGGAAGTAGCCGCTCCCGATCTTCTCTCCTCTGGTCCTTCCTGCTCCTGTCCCTCCCACCTTTTGTCTCCGCTGCCCTCTCCTTTCTCTCTCTTCCTTCTCCTTTGGCCTTTCTAGAACTTCTCTCCCTCTCTTTTATTCTCCCTGCATAGCAAATGCCTTTGAGCGTTCGAGGTAGGTTATAAAACGGAGACCCCTGTTCACCTGACCACGCCCACGATTAGGCATATTTCCTGAAGTGCTTACCTAGTGTGCTGCCTGTCTTTTGGGGGGCCCTCGGCTGGTGTGTGAGTCGGGGGGAGAGGGTGTTCACTGGGAGTGGGTGGCCTCTCAATGCCCAGAGTCAGGCTGGGTGGTTTGGGGGTTAAAGGGTCTCTGGGAGGCATTTCTACTATGGGTTTTGTTGGTTCATGTGTCTGTTATGTGGAGGTTTCCTCTGTACACGTACCCTCTGTGTGTTTGTTCCGGTGTGTGTGTGTGGGGGGGTGGGGCTGCTTCTCTATATTTAATGCTCATCTGCTCCCTTTCTTTTTAAAAAAAATATTTTTATTGATTTTAGAGAAAGAGCAAGTTAGGATAAAGAGATAGAAATATCGCCGAAACCGGTTTGGCTCAGTGGATAGGGCGTCAGCCTGTAGACTGAAGGATCTCGGGTTCCATTTCTGTCAGGGGCATGTACCTTGGTTTCGGACACATCCCCAGTGGGGGGCATGCAGGAGGCAGCTGATTGATGTCTCTCTCTCATCGATGTTTCTGACTCTCTATCCCTCTCCCTTCCTCTCTGTAAAAAAAAATCAATAAAATATTTTTTAAAAAGAGAGAGAGAGAGAGAAATATCAATGGGCTGCCTCCTATATGCCCCCCACTGGGGATTGAGCCCATAACCCAGGCATGTGCCCCAACCCTGAATCCAACCAGTGACCTCTTGGTTCATGGGCCGGTGCCTAACCACTGAGCAACACTGGCCAGGCACTTTCTTGTACGGCCCACTGTACTGTATGTAACAGGCTGCACACTATATGGTGCTAATGCTGTTTTATGTGGGCGCATATTTCTCATGCAGCATGAGTAGCTCTGGATAGCTCTGTAGGAGGGTGCACCCTGGAGAGCGTGCCTGCAGGGGAGACAGGATGGAGGGTCCTCATGTCTGTGTCTAAGGAGCAGTGTAGAATCCGTAAAGAGGAAATCAGAAAGGCAGGCCTGTGTGGTGTAGGGAAGAAAGTTCACGTGTGTTCGGACGCTGCTCTGGGACAGGCGGTCAGTAGGGGAGAGGGCTGTCCTCGGTTTATGATGGGGCGAGGTGTGTGCATCCCCTGCGGGTTGGGGCTGTATTTGTACAGATGAGTGAGTGTGTGTGCGCTGTAGCCTTGGTCAGCCGGGCTGTGCCTGCCGCTCCTGTGGGGCCCCGCCCGACACAGCGGCGCTCAATCAGCCGCTGCATGAATACCCTCAATGGAAAGTTGTGCTCAGCTGACCGGAGAAATCAGAGCCGGCCAGCACCGCTCCCCTCCTCCCTGGTTCCCTTCTGCCCTTCCTGGGACTGGAGGGCCCTGGGGCCCTGGGACAGTGCAGAGGAGGCTCAACTCAGCTGAGGCCAGAAGGGGAGTGGGGATAAGCAGGCCTGAGCACCAGCAGTTAGGGGCTTCCATCAGGTGGGCTGGACATAGCCCCAGCGCTTGGGGTTGGAGGCGTAGAGAACACTCCAGAAAAGGCCCTGAGGCAGCAGCCAGTGCTCCAGGTGACAGCCATGCAGAGGCCGAAACTTAAGCAGGGGACCCAGAAAGTCACAGAGGCAGAGAAAGACAGGGAGAGCCAGCAGAGGCAGCCTCCAGTGCTCAGGGAGGCCCAGGACACCACGGGCTGGTCGGCCGGACTAGCTCCAGTGACCTGAGCGATGGGCTGGGTCCGGAATGCGCTGGCCTGGCCTGGTCTCCCTTCCTAAGGAGGTATGGGAGCACTCCCTGGACACAGCCCACACTAGGGTTCTCGTCCCATCCCTCGGCCTACCGAGGCCTGGGCTTGGTCCTCCCAGCGCCTCACTGGAGCCCTCCCCACTGGAGTCCAGAGGCCGGCCATCCCTGGCCTCCAGCCCCCATCCTTGCCGGATGGCCAGGCTCCGGTGCCTCCGATCTCCCGACTGATCAGCATCCCAATGCCGCACGGTGGCAGCTTCCAGGTCATTTCATTTTAATCAGCTACACATCTCGATGGGGACAATCAACTGAGCTGACGCCAGCCGTCCATTCCAGGGGGTCCGAGCAGAGCAAGAAAAGGGGCCGAGCTGGGGCTCAGGACCACCGCCGGGGCAGGGGGCGGAGGAGGTGAAGAGGCCGGAAGGGACGAGGCGTCCATGACTTTGATACAGATTTTCCCAGTTTTAAAAACCCCTTCCTGCCAGCTCAGGTTTCCGGTGCAACCCCAGATGGGTGTTGTTTTTCTCTGAGAGCGGCAGGGACGAAGAGAATACCCCCGCACTGGCTGTTCTTCCTCAGGCCCCTTACACACGGGCGTAGGCTGCCCAGGTAGGGAGAGGCCCAGGTACCCCAGGGGAGCTCTGAGGCAGCAGGTGGAGGCTGAGGCGCAGGATGGATGTGGCACTGGGCAAAAGCACCGGGCGCCGGGGCGGTGTGTGCCGATGCCCTGGCATAGCCGCGGGAGAGGAGCTGGCCCACAGACTGCCAGAGGCCAGGCCGAGGGGACAGAAGGTTAAAGCTGAGGCCCGCTGGCCCAGCCTGAGGAGGTGAGGCGGCCCGCTTGAGAGCCCATCCCATGGCACCACCCTCCACAGAAGGCATAGTCTGCAACATCCCCAGGCCGCGTGAGCTCCGCACAGTGCACGGGGTGGCTGTTCAGGCCCCAGAGCGTCAGCCAAGCCTCGCCCCGGAGTTCTGCCCCACAGCCCCTCGGATGGTGAGGGACCCAGAAAGAAGAACGGGCCTGCAGCTGATAAAAGGAGATCCGGAGAGAAAGGGGCCTCTTTGCCCTCACCACGGTGTTTAAAGAGGCAGCGGGCAGATCCAGCGTCACGGCCACAGTGTACCAAAGGGTGGACTGGGGAGGCCATACAGCCCACCTCCCTCCTGCCCCCGTCAGTCAAAGAACACCCACTCCCGGAAGGGACGGGAAGGCCCATTAAGGGTGATGGGCCTGGTGGTCATCACTGCTAGTTGACTAGAACAAGGGAACCCACACTGGTCCACACCAGAATTCCACAAGACACATGTCCACTGCACAGAAAGACCCCGTATGCACAGCATCCCATAGGTGCACTAAAGCCACTGCTTGCAGAATTAGGTGCATTTAAACTGCCCAACCCACACACAAACACTTACACTATAGGCTGTATAGATGAAGACACATACTGAACACACACTGATGCATGTACACACATTTATGTCCATCGATTTATGTCCATCGCCTCTCTCTCTCTCTCTCTCTCTCTCTCTCTCTCTCTCACACACACACACACACACACACACACACACTCACACACACCACTTCATATGCAGACCTGGATTGCATGGCGGAAGCCAGCATTCGGAATGGCACACATCCACACCTCTCACAATGAGCACCCGTGCCTCTTCTGTGGGGAATCTGTAGGCAAGGTCAGAAAGGGCAGAGTAGAGTGTCTGTATGTGCACAGACCTGGCGAGGGGGGGGGGGGGAGAGAGAGAGGGAGAGAGATGATAGCGAGGCAGACCAATGGCTGGTGGGCGACATGCAGCAGGCCTAGGTCTCCAGAACGAAGGAGGCCTGGCAGCCTCCTTGCTGCAGAGGAGGAGGCATGCGCACTGGACGCCCCAGACTTGCTTCCCCTGTAGGATTGTTGAGGGAGGGGTTTTAATTCCACAAGTTTGACCCCTGTTCCCTGAGCAAAGAGGCATCTGCTCCCTCGTGTCCGTAGTCAAGGCCCCTCCAGGAGTCACTCCGCAGCCAGACACACCTGTCCTTCCACCCACAAATTCTGGTAAAGCAGTTGGGTGGGGCCCGTCCAGATGCTCCCCACGGTCTAAGGCAGCCACTTCTGAGTTTATGGCCCAAAATATGGGTCAGAAGTGACACGCCATTTAAAAAACAAGGAGGGGGGAGGGTGGGGGGACAGATCCCTTCGTCCAGGACCTCCCTCTGTGCACCAGAACAGAGGCTCAAGTTGGGTAGAACCCAGGGAGCCCCTTCTCGAAATGCCTTCCACCGGGGTCACTATCGCCTGCACCCTGGCATCCTGAGGACCGTTTTCCAGGGCAGTAAACACGCGCGGAGGTTCTGACAGAGCTTGGAAGCTCTGGAGGTTGTCTGGATGCCCTGGTTCTGAAAACGAAGGCCGGCAGAAACCTTCTGCTTCACGAAAACAAGGGCCTTTGGGCACACAAGACCCTACTTGCATGCCCTCGGCCCCTGTGGGTCTGGCCCCGCTCTGTCCAGCCGGGTCTGCATAAACCCCGCGGTGCGGCGGGTGATGGGGACAAAAGGAAACCGGAAGTCAAAGTTTAGAAACAGGCGCAAAATTCCAGGCGCGGTATGGTTCTGCCTAATCCTCTTCGCTTTGGAAATTGGACTTTCGAGTGGAGGCAAGTTTTTCTGAAATTGCCTCTTTGGCTCCTCCTCGGGCCCTGGCCGGCCTGGCACAGCCCAGAGTGGAGGCACCTCCAGTCACACCGTCCCTGGGAACCTTGGGGACCCTAACCCTGGTGGGCAGGGAGGCCTGGGCCAGGGGGGCCAGGTTAGCAAAAACGAGGTGACTTTTTGGTTTTCATTTTAAAGGGTATTTCGACTCTGAAATGTCTTGGGGCTTAAGGGACTCCAGTAAATCCCGAAAGATGGAAAGAAATTTGAGGGAGATGGATTGAGTCCCCTAAGGCCAGTTGTCCAGTCACACAGATGCACACACACACTGTGGCGGAGAGGAGGGGATCGACCCAGATCCTAGACCCTAAACTCAAACTACTTTTGCCTTGCTCTCCCTCCCCTCCCCAGCCAGCCTACAGTTGCACTCCCCCCAACCCACCCCGAAAAGAAGGCAAAACTGGTCAGCTACACTCTGGGTGCATGCTTAGATTTGGTGACCTTGTGTGTTTCTCCTTTTAAAAAAAAGCAACAACAACCGAAAGCTGCCAAACACTCCCCCAGTGACCCAGAAGGGCCGAGGCAGGCTACCGTTCCTGGGGAACGGGGCCTGGCCGCTCGCGCTGAAGAAACTGGCCGTCGCCGCCTCCCCCCAGGCCCTCTCGGCCTTTTCGGCTCAGGATTTGGCTTCGGTTCTTTTCCGAAGGGCCCGTGTTCTTCCCTCCCTTCTGCAGGAGAAACGCTCAGAGCCAGCTTTCAAATCCTGCCCCCGCTCTGGCGGCAGATCTGGAGTTGGAAGGCAGGCCCGGCCACAGCACCCCGGGGGTGCAGCACCCCGGGGATCGGGCACAGGAGCGGACAAAAACACCAGTCTCCGGGAGTAATAAGAAAATGGAGAATACTGTATTTGCTTTAGAAAGTTTTTACATATAGATAAACACGCAGTTTAAGATAACAGTAAAAGCGCTCTACAGGGAGTGAGAGATATCTCCAAAGCAGCTAGGAAATACTTGAAATAGCTTTTTGCCGAAGGATACTACGGTCTCACTCTCCGCTTTTGCTGTTGACAGGGTCCCTCTTCCTACCCCAGCCCGGAAGAGCACGCCTGAAACCCCGAACGGGGAGAGGAACCCCCCCAAAGCAAAGAGGTGAGCGGGGAGGGGGCGGAAGGAGGGAGAAGAGAGAAAGAAAGGGAAAGGGAGAGGAGCAGGGGGGGAAAAAAGCAATTATCATATACAGGCAATTTCTACACATATATTACAAACTGGGAAAATGACCAATCATTAAGATATACATAATTCATATAAAATTTTGAAATAAAAATAAAAATCTGTTACAGTCATAACTATTCTTTTTCCACATTTATAACCAGTACCCACACAGGCAGTGACAGAGTGGAGAGAAGAAAAAGGTGCTTTACGAAGAAAATGATTGTCTGCGGAACAAAATAACAGAAAATTGCATCTTGTTTGACCAATACTTGGACTTAAAAACAGAGAGAGAGAGAGGAGAGAGAGAGAGAGGAGAGAGAGAGAGAGGAAAAGAGAGAGAGAGCAACAAAAGGCAAGAAACGTTTGCTATTTCCCTCTCCAGGAGTTCTTTCTTTTTAAACAAATTCCGAAAGGAGATGGCGGTTTTTATTTTTTTTCTCTTTTTTTTTTTTTTGTCTCTTTTGCTTTGTTGTCTTGTCATGGTGGTGGTGGTGGTGGTGGTTTTGTACAGTCGACTCTTGGTAAATCATTTTAAACTAGAGAGAATATTTTCCCAGATACAAATAAATCGTCATGCAGGTGGGGTGCCGGTCCGTGGGAACCGAAAGGAGAAGCCGTGCTTGTCCTGGAAAGTAT
>PVJN01014199.1:0-47132 GCA_004026805.1 Lasiurus borealis
CGGCCCCACGCCCCATCTCGAGGCCAGCTCAAAGGGAGGCCATCTGAAAGGACTTGTTCTCCGTCTTCTCAGAAGTTCCCGCCGTGGCTCTGCCAGCCTGGGAAGGAATTAGCCTAATGGGACCTAAGTCTGCCTCCAGCCCATCCATCCGGGGCTCTGCCCACTTTCATGTCTAGAGGCGTCCTTCCTTGCTGGCCAGTGGACATTTCTCTCTCTCTCTCTCTCTCTCTCTCTCTCTCTCTCTCTCTCTCTCTCTCATATACAACGCACACACGTGGAGTGGGGGTGCTGAGATCAAGGTAAATGGAGGGGTTCCTAATAGTGAGAATGACAGGCTGCCCACCAGCACCCTCTCCTTCCAGATTCAGAGAAAGCAAAAGTGGTTCTTTCCAGATGCAGAGAAGGCAAAAGGGTGTCCTGGTCAAATGTGAGACGCCGGATTGCCTGTGTTCCAGGCCAGCTCTGCCGTTTGCTAGCTGTGTGACTTAGCTGCCTGAGTTAGCCTCTCAGCACCCTATCTGTAAAATGGGAATAATAACAGTACCTGCCTCATGAGGTTGTTGTGAGGATTATGGCAGACAAGGCATATGAAGCTTTCAGCTCAGTGCCTGGTGCATAATAGGCCCTCAAGAAATGATCTCTATTGTTATTATTGTTCTATATTTAGATTCTATTGGCATTGCCCTCAGGGTCTGTTCCTGAAAATAATATAGCTTCCTCAGGAACAAAAGTCTGTATTCCCCTCATCAAGTCAGTCCTCTCCTCCAACATTTCCAGCGGCTACTGACTGCCTGCAGTAGCAAGCTCAAGCATCTTGGCTTGGCATTCAGAGATAGAACTTTAACTTCCTTCTTTATAGCTCGAGGCCCAGCATCCAATTAAATTATGCATGTGTACAGTCCCCTAGGCCTAGCCTGCCATCAGAGCCCTGTCCGCTGCCCTGCAACACCTGGCATGCTGGTGGCACCCCACCCCACTCGCTGCGAGAGCCTCTGCTCTTTTATGATATAGACTAGAGGCCCGGTGCACAGGGGTGTGTTCCTCAGCCCAGTAGGATCAGGCCTAAACGGGCAGTCGGACATCAATCTCACAATCCAAGACTGATGGTTCCCAACTGCTCACCTGCCTGCCTTTCTAATTGTCCCTAACCACTTCTGCCTGCCAGTCTGATCACACTCTAACCACTCCCCTGCCAGCCTGTTTGCCCCTAATTGCCCTTCCCTAGAGGCCCAGTCGCCCCCAACTTTCCTCCTCTACCAGCTTGGTCAGCCCTAACTGCCCTCCCCTGTAGGCGTGATCACCCCCAACTGCTCTCCCTTACAGGCCTGGTCCCTTCCAGGAGTTGGAGTGATGGTCAATTTGCATATTACTCTTTTATTAGATAAGATAGAAGCCTGGAGCATGGGTGGGGGCTGGGTGATTTGCCCTGAAGGGTCTCCAGGATCAGGGTGGGGGTTCCCGTGGGGCGGCCTGGGCAAGGAGCCTTTGGTGGTTTGCAGACTGGCTGCGTCCCCCAGCGACCCAAGCGGAGGCCCTGGTATCTGGGATTTATTTATCTTCTATAATTTAAACTTTGTAGCCTTGAGTGGAGGCCTGGGTGGCCAGGGTGTGCAGAAAGTTTGGCTTCCTCCATTGCCAAGGAAACCCAAGCCTCCTGCTTTCTCCTTGGCCACAGCCATCTTGGTTGGGTTAATTTGCATACTCGCTCCTGATTGGATGATGGGCGTGGGTTGTGGATGTAGCAGAATGGTGGTTAATTTGCATATTACTCTTTTTTTAACATATTTTATTGATTTTTTATAGAGAGGAAGGGAGAGAGATAGAGAATCAGAAACATTGATGAGAGAGAAACATCGATCAGCTGCCTCCTGCACACCCCACACTGGGGATGTGCACGCAACCAAGGTACATGCCCTTGACTGGAATCAAAACTGGGACCCCTCAATCTGCAGGCCAAGCTTTATCCACTGAGCCAAACCAGTTTTGGCTAATTTGCATTTTACTCTTTTATTAGATGGGATAGCCACTGGCTATATGGAAGATAAATGGTCCCATTACTACTATTACTGTTGTTACTGTCTTCTACTATATTTGGAGAAACTGGCTAGTAGCACAGCTATAAAGAGACCCTGCTTAGGTACAAAACCCTGAATCAATACTGAATTGAAATTTGAAAGTAATAATAAGAATATAATAGCTTGTATTGGTTGAACATCCACTACGTGTAGGCACCATGCAAGACTCTGTTTATTTCTCACACAATCCAGTAGCATGGGTAAAATTATTATCCCTATCTGAATCTTACAGATGGAGAAACCAAGAAGCCAAGAAAGAGTAAGTAATTTGCCCAAAGTCACACAGATAGAGTGTCCGAGATGGAATTTGAACCCAGGTCTGAAATCTAATGCCCCTGTATTAGATACTCAACCTTTCATTCTCCTGTTAGAGACAGTCAACCTGTCAGGGGCTCTTCACTTACAGCTTCCCTTCCGCACTAGAGTGGTTAGATGCCAACTCTGTTCCCAGTGTATTGGAATAGCCTGGAAGTCCCCAGGGTCCCCAGGAGGTCTGAGTGGGCCTAGAAACAATACAGATACATGATTTGGGAGGCTTCCTTCCTCTCTGACATCCAGCGACATACATACATGTGTGTGTGTGTGTGTGTATTACTGATTTTTTACACAGAGAAAGGGAGAGGGAGAGTTAGAAACGTCGATGAGAAACATCAATCAGCTGCCTCTTGCACAACCCCTACTGGGGATGAGCCCGCAACCAAGGTACATGCCTTGACCAGAATCGAACCTGGGACCCTTTAGTCCACAGGATGATGCTCTATCCACTGTGCCAAACTGGTCAGGGCCATCCACTGACTTTTGCGTTGCTCCACCCCTCGGGATCCAAGTGGGAATGGAGCCACCTTGCAAGCCTGCTCTCGGGCCTGTTCCCTGCCCTTCAGTTCCCTTCCTGAGCCCCCCAGTGCTTCCTTCTAGTAGCTTTTGTATGTCCCAAAGCCCTGCAAGGCAGAAGCTTCCCCGAGCTGTCTATCTTCTCAGACCCAGATGCCACCTGTCAGTTCAGCCTCCCTGCGAAACAAGAGTCAGCCTCCCAGAGCCGCAATCTCGTCGGGCTTTTTTTGTAAGGGATATAGCACAACCCTCCACCCCCTTCCCCACTGTTCCTGGCCTTGACTAGACAGCTTGAAGCCAGGGAGACTCACTAATGACAGGGACTGAGGCGTGCTTCTGTTCCCATGGTAACTGCTGTGCTCCACTTAGTCGACCACTTTTTGAAGCTCTTGCTGGTGTGAAAGTTGTTTTGCATAGAATTGTTTAACTCTTACCCAGGAACTCTACTCTGGGTCTTTAGATCCTTCCAGGTTCCTTATAAAGTTGATTTTCTCTTTCCTCCCTTTGTGGAATTCCTTTCATCTTGAAAGCTCAGCTCAAATCCCACCTCTTCTAAGAGACCTTTCCAGACCCCCCTCCCCTCACCCCTCCCCTTGCGGAGTCAATCTCTTGCTCCCCACACTCCCCTGGGGAGTGTTTATGGCTCTATTAGATCACAGCCTGCCTGTTTCACAGTTATTTATGTGTCTCCTTCTGAGCCCCTGGTGAGTGATCAGCCCATAGTAGGTGCTAAACAAACATTTATTTGAATTTCCCGTTCAGAGTTTTTTTTTTAAATAACTATTATGAACAGTACAAGCCATTACTAATAATCCCTTATGCTTGTAAAATTATTTACAGTTTATATATAGCTTCATGCTTGAGGGCACTGCTTTAAACCCCAGCTCCACCCTTGTTAGCTGTGTGACAGTATACAAGCCTTGTAACCGCTCATAACCTGCTTCTCATCAGTAATGGATTGTTGTAAATATAAAAATAAATGTGTAAAGAGTTTGCTTAGCTCAGGGCCAGCTGCCTAGTGATACCTCAACAAATGTTAGCTATTATTATGAGTCATGGCCTTGTTTGGACCTCACAAAAGCTCTAGGGTGTGAAGAAGGGCAGAGCTTTTGTTAGTGTCATCATCATCGATGACACATGAAGAGATGAAGCTCGGGGAGCCAAAGGTTTGCCGAAGTGTCCAGACTTCAGTCAGATGCTGTGGTGGGTCTGCCGGGAGCAGCAGGCTTGGATATTCGAGCATCACCATGGTTCATTCGGGGATGGGCAAGCGACCCAAATCTGTCCAATGAGACTCAATTCTGAGATTTCGTTTGAATTTTTGAGGGTGAAATTGCCTCTTTTTTTGCTGCATTCTAAGCCTGGCCCTTCCCGGGGCTCACTCAAACAGAAAGGAAAGCAAAGGAAAGGTGGAGACAGTTTCATAATATTAGCTGAACACATGAATCCTTCCTTGAGCTAGAACTACCCCTGGACTTAAGTGATATGAACTAACAATAGTCTCCTTCTCTTGCCAGTTTGCATTGGTGTCTAATACTTGCAACTAAGCAAGTACCAACTATTATAACTCTGCTGTCTCCTCCTTATAGAAGTCAAGGATCTCCTTGTTCTAGTCATTCACTCAGCAAATGCTTCTTGAGCACCTACTATGTGACTTTCCCCTCACCTGAGACTAGGGGGTGGGAAAGACCAACTTGTCTGGCCTTTCTGGAGTTGACAGTCCATTGTCATTCCCCTTGACGTGAAGAGACTGAGGCTCAGAGAGGGGAATATCCTTCCATGATTTAGAGTGCCATGGTCTTCACTGAGGCGGGGCGGGAGTTGAGGCTGACACCTGGAACTGGTTGGTCACTGGCAGGGAAGAAGGCTTGAGACTTTCATGAGTTATCTGGTCATCCCAGGTCAAAGCAGGAAGATTCTAGGCCAAGGTCAGAGGTTGGACCTGAAGGCTGAGGCTCTAGTCCTCCAGGTCCAGGACTCCGGGCAAGGGAAGGTTTCTAGGAGCAGCACACAGTTGAATTCAGGATACATTTAGTTTGCATTTGGTGGCTGTCAGGGTGCCATGCATAGTTAGGTCGGCTGTCTTGGTCTGATTTCAGGGATTTGACTCCCATGCTCCTGGCTTCTCGGATAACCCTTCCCTTGGGGATGGAATTCTGATTGATAAAAGCTTTGCAGCCTCAAGAGTGTCCTGGGAGGAGGCTTCTTCTCGCAGGAGCTTTCACTACATTTCTCAAAGGGAAAGGCCCCGCTTTCCAGCTTCGGCTGAGGCTAATTTTTCTCCTTTATCCAGTGACTCGCCCCTGGGAAAGCGCAGTCTCTCCAGGGCGAGCCCCTCGGGAGGCTGAGACGTCTAGAAGTTGGATTGGCACTCGGCTTGCTTGTCTGTCTCTGCCTCATCCATATCCAGCACAGCATCTGATATGTAGGAGATGGGTTAGTGTCAGGCACCATCCCAAGGCAGACTGACCATGAAACTAGTACAGCTTAAGCTTCAGCTCTCTCCCTGGCACGGGCCCCTCTCTCAATCCCAGGAGAGGCCCCAATAATATGTTCACATGGTCACGCGCTTCTGTGAAATTTGCACAAGTCGTTTTAATTAAAAGCAGTTGAGATCACTGATTCTTCCCACTCTGACCTTCTTTCTCACTGTCATATTTTCCTCGTGTCAGCTGGCTTAGGAATAACAGCAGAGGCATTTTGGGGCTAAGGGGAAGTTGAATTCAGGATACATTTAGTTTGCATTTGGTGGCTGTCAGGGTGCCATGCATAGTTAGGTCGGCCGTCTTGGTATAGAAGCGTCTTGCTGTCCGCTGAGCTGACTCACCTGGCATAATGACACAAAGGTGCAGGCTCGGAGCTTCGCGGTTATGTGAACGTGCCCTCCGGGACCTGGCAACGGGACTGTGTGTGTTGGAAATCTAAGGGGCCAGTGGCTAGGCTGTGGAAAATTCTTCCAATTATGAGCCCTGCACAATTGTAAGCAGAGGACTTGCTGCTCAGAGATGCTTAGACTAGATGGAAGTTATTTCCTGTCAGGAATAGTCTCGGTAATACAATGAATACAATCATAAATGCACTGTAAACTCCCCCCCCTTTTTTTTAATGGGTATCACGTTGTGAATGAGTTGAATCCTATCCCTCCCAAGAGATGTGGGAAGCCCTAACCCACCACTACCTCAAAATGGGACCTTCTTTGGAAATAGGGTCTTTACAGAGGTAATCAGGTTAAAGTGAGGTCATTAGGGAGGGCTCTACTTCAATGTGACTGGTGTCCTTATAAAAAGGGGAAGTTTGGACACAGCTACACGGGGAGAACTCCTTGTAAAGATGAAGGCAGAGATCACGGTGACCCAGCTGTTAGCCAGGGAACACCCAAGATAGTCAGCAAAGCACCAGAAGCTGGGAGAGAGGCCTGGGACAGAGTCTCCACCGCAGCTCCCGGAAGGAGTCAGCCCTACTGATCTCAGACTTCTGGCCTCCAGAAGTGGACGGCAATACATTCCTTCTGTTTAAGCCACCCAGCCTGTAGTACTTGGTTATGGCAGCCCTAGGAAACAAATATACACATGAAGTAGAATTTTTCAGAAGACCTGTGTCTTGAGGTGCTGATCAGCAGATCCCTGCACGACTGATGAAGGATTACTCTCACACACAACTGCTGTGAAAGAGAGGGCTAAAGGACTGCCTGGCTATATGAACCAGTGAGCCTCGTTCACCTGTCTCTTCCGGCTTTTATGGTAACAGCAGTTTGGGCTAAAGTTTAACTTTTAGATACAATCAATAAAATTCTTGGGAGGACACAGGCATCAGCAGTTTAAGCGAGGAAACAGAAAGATGAAGCATAAAGATTCCGGTAAACACCCAAGGGTCCGCACATACACAGTCTTGTTTGGAAAGATTAAGGAACAATCAGGGCTGGTTGCCCTTTAGCCAACCCCTCTAGGAAGTTCCAACCTTTTGAAATTTGGAACTTTCCAACCAAGTCCCGTGCTCCCCGACACAGTGTCTTTAGGCCACAAACCAAGAACAGGACCATGAACAGTGAGTGCATCCATGTGTGAACTTTTGCATTCGGACTATCAGAAATTAAGAAACATTCAGTAATGTGATTAAGAGGGAAGAGTGGCTTATCTTTCCACTTTCTCTATAAAAAATGATTTCAAAGAGTATGTCTAAGGTGACACCTGTGGCCTGCCCTCATCCTTCAAATACTACACTGCTCCTGCCATCCAGAATTTTCTTTCGTTGTCCACAACTAGGACCTCCCTACCTCCACTCCTAGGGCCCTTGTCTGGTGCCTGAGTGTGTTCCCCGGATCCTATTTAGAAAAACAACTGGTTGGGCTCTGCTCTGAAGGGTCCAGATCCCAGACTGGAGATCCTTGAGAATTAAGGGGTCAGAATGGTTATGTCCAAAACTGCCCATCCCCATCAGTTTCCATTCCTTTCCCCCACCCAGAAAACAAAATCAGAGTTTCTTTTTCCTTCCAGAATCTGAAGGAACATTGCCTTCATGTTTGGCCCAAATGAGCTTTCTCAATTACCCTGGAAAGGCCATCTAAACATTGGCGATTCTGCTGGGTTTTTCTTTCCACCTTTCCCTCCTCCTCCCACCGGCCTGGCCTCCAGCCTCCCTTCCAATTTCCCTGCTCCAGTGTCCTCAGGGGAACCCCTGCCCTCTTCTCTCCTGTGACCTACTTCCCACCTGCCCTCACCAACAGCCTCTTTGACTGATTCTCTTATCAGATGACCAGTCAGGGTCCAGTCTTTCTCAGGGGTCTGTCTGGGCATCTTAAGCTAAGAACCTGGAAACTAAGGAGTGGTTCATCTGCAAGGTTCAGGTATGAAGTCAGTGGCTCATAAAGTAGAAGGTTCTGCCTAGAGCATCTCAGACACAACCTGAGCCATCAAGATTCTGAACCCAGCACTCTTGGGGGGACTGAAACCCAACCTTCCAGCTTAGACAAGAAGGGGAGTTTTCTGACTTGTCTAACCACGGGAAAAAGAGGAGCTAGAGCACAGCTTCAGGGATAACTTGAACTCCTCCTGTTTTTCACCTTTTCCCTCTTGGGATGTCATTTACATTCTTCCAGACAAGTATCACCCAGAGTCATCAGGAAGACACTCAGAAATACTCTCTTTTGATCTAAGTTACAAAGTCCCAGAGAGTTCATACATTGCCGATAAGCATATAAAATGGTGCAGTCACCATGGAAAACAAGTAGTTAAACATAGAATTACCATATGCCCCAGCAATTCCACTCCTTGTTATGCACCCCAAAGAATTGAAAACAGGGACTCAAACGTACACCTGTGCATAAATGTTCCCAGCAAGTCTATTTACTAGCCCAAAGGTAGAATCAGCCCTAAAGTTCTTCACCAGATAAACTAATTGTAATAAATACATATAATGGAACATTCATCCTCCATACAAAGGAATGAAGTACTGACACCTGCTACAATGTGGAGGAACCTCAAAACTAGTATGCTAAGTGAAAGAAGCCAGCCTGAACGGTGTGGTTCAATGATTGAGCCTCGACCAGTGAACCAGGAGGTCATGGTTGATTCCCAGTTGGGGCACATGCCTCAGTTGTAGCCTCAATCCCCAGTTAGGGATGTGTAAGAGGCAGCTGATAAATTGATCTTTCTATCTCTCCCTCTTCCTTCCTCTCTGTGAAATAAATAAAAAACACATTTTTTTAAAAAAGAAGAAGCCAGTCACAAAAGCTCATACATTATATGATTGCATCAGTGTGAAATGTCTAGAATAGGTAAATCCATAGAGACAGAATGCAGATTGGTAGTTGCTAAGGAAACTGGAAAATTAGATACCGGGTGCAATTGCTTAATTGGTATGAGATTTCTTTTGGAGGCGATGAAAAGATTTAGAACTACCTAAAGGTGGTGGTTTGTACAACATTGACTTGAATTACTCATTTGCTTTTAAGGGTTACTTTTAGGTCATGTGAATTTCACCAAAATAAATTTAGAAGTCCTAGAGAAGAGCTCTGATTGGCCTTGCTTGGGTCAGGTGCCCACCCTGGCCAATCAACAGGGATTAAGGTATGATCTGCTAAGAGATGGCACCTCCATTTGCGTCACCTGGTTGCGGTCAGGGGGAGTTACATTTCCTGAAGAGGTAGGAGACAAGGTGTTCTTTGGAGAAAATGAAATTCTAGTTTAATAAACAAAAGAACCATCCAACATCAGAGCTCAAAGGAAATTCAGAACTACACCATCCATTTGGTGGCTCCTAGTTTAGTATGACTATTTCGATTTCAATGAATTCAGTTTCTAAATAGCATTAGCTCCTTTGAAGAGCTAGCGGCTACAATACCGGACAACATAGATACAGAACTCTCCCATCATTACAGAAAGTTCTATTGGGGAACAGTCATGTGGAGACTGTAGAGTCCAAACCCTTCATTTTAGAGGTGAGGACAATAAGGCCTAGAGAGAGGAAGGGATTTACATACACGCCACAAGCATGAGGGCCACAGCCAGAACTAACACTCAGGCCCCTTAACTCTCATTCCCTCTGTCCTTTTCCCCTAAGTTAGCATAGCCTGTAGGGTGCTGTCTCTCTGCAGGGGCTCTCCGTTTCACTGGAGAGCAGACATGCCCACAAGAAGGATAAGGCAGCCCCCTCAGTTCCATTCACAAATGGAATTGATAGTCTATGGTGGGCCAAGCACCCAACCATGCTGGGAAAACCAGTGTGTGCCACAGAAAGAGTGTCGGCCATAGGCCATACAAACGTAGGAGAAGTGGAAATGAAGCTTCTCATTGGGAAGAAGCTCTAATTTTTCTGTTTATAAAGGCAACATGCTTTTTGCATGCAGTTTAGAAAACCTCAAAAAAATAATAAGAAAAAATCAATATCACCATGACTTAGAGACTATAGTTAACATCTTTATATACATCCTACTAGGCCTTTTTTTTATTCCATGCCTTTCCAATTATAGACACATATCTTTGGGTAAACATGCATTTTATCCTCTCTCTTGATTTTTTTTTTTTTTTGCCTAATATATTTTGGACATTTTTTATGTCATCAAATGTAGATTCATGCTGTCATTTTAATATCTGTGTGAGATGAACTTTGTAGTTGTTGTTTTTAATATACTATTATTGATTTCAGAAAGTAAGGGAGAGGGAGAGAGAAATAGGAACATCAATGATGAGAATTATTGATGGGCATGCAAGAGGCAGCATCCCCTACTGAGGGCTCACAGGCATTGAGCCCGGGACCCTTCAGTCCACAGGCTGATGCTCTCTCCACTGAGCCAAACCGACTAAGACAGTGTGAGATGAACTTTGAATGGAAGGTTCTAAGAGGCTCCTTTAATGAAGTGGCATTTGAGCAGGTCCTTCACAGATTAGGAGGCAGAGATGGTGGCAGGGGATTCTCAGCAGAGGGAACGGTGTGGACAGAAGTCAAGTCAGTGAGAGTCCACTCCACCCACTAGTGGCTGGCCTTTGGTGGGGAAGAGAACTGGGGACCCGAGAGGGGAGGTAATTTTACCCACGTCCCACGGTGAGTTGGTGTTAAGAGTGAGACGTGAACCAAGGACACACACCTCCCTGTCCAGAGCTTTGGCCTCCACGAAGTCCTGTCCAGAGTCTTCACACTGGCCCTCGAGGACCTGCATCAGCTGGTTCTCCTCACTGCCACGCTCTGCCTCTGCTTTGTGCACAGGCAGGGAAATGGGCCCTGGAGGTAAGGGCTGTCTCAGTTCACTGAGCTGGAGGTTAACAATAGCCTGCGTGGAGAGGGTCCTCACAGGTGTCAGGCCACAAGCTGGGGCTGGCCTGCATTCCACCTCCAGGCCCTCTCTTCCTCTCCCACGGGTCGGGCCTGGCCGTGCCCCCACTACCCCTGAGTCACAGTCCACCGCCTGCCTGCTGTGAGTCAGCAGCGTTCTTTGGGGCTGAGAGCACCACCGCGTGCCCACAAGGCCCTCCGGTACCTCAGGGAGCCCGGGAGCTGACCTGTGGGGGCCTCGGGATGCAGATGACTCAGAGAAACCCCAGCTGCGTCTGTGCTGAGGGGGAGTTGGACGCTGACCCTGCGTGCCTTCTGGGAAGGATCCCGAGGCAGAAGGCACTAGCCAGCGTCGGGGCTGGGAGAGAAGCGGGGAGGCAGTGAGAGAGTTCTGAGACACTCCCTCCACCCCTCTTTGGGCAAGTCACTCCCCACCTCTGGGTGCAGGGGGATGGTAAGAGCACAGATTTTGCCACAAAACAAACCCAGGTTGGGGTTGGAGTCCCAGCTTTGTCTGTTACTCGCCTGTGACCTTGGCAAGTGACTTGACCTTTCTGGGCTTCTATAAATGGGAACACCTGTGTCTGCACAAACGCAATAAGGGAATGCACTTGCCCAGGGAAGAGAAAAGCTTAGGAATTGGTAGCTACTCTAATGCTAATAGTAGGTATTACCCAGGGTCTCTTCGGGCATCCTCCTTTTACTCGTTCAGCATTCACTCAGGCCCTCATGTAACCAGTGTTTACTGAGTGTCTACCAGGTGGGGGCTCAGAGCTGAGACGGGGCTCTGTGGGGACTGGAGGTCACCCCTTTGCTGATGTCCATGGTTAAGACCTCAGCTGAGCAGAGAAAACACAGACGCCGACAGGGAACTTAGATTCTAGGGGGGAAAGCGAGACCGGGAAAAGGCAAACGGATAACAAGCAAGAAAATTACAAATATGTTCAGGGTGATGGAGGAGGCGACTTCGATGGAGTGGCCGAGGGTGGCCTCGCTAAGGGGTTGCTGTTGTCTACTGAGAGGTGAGGGCTGAAGCCTGGGTAGAAGCCAGCGTTCTAAGAAGCAGGAGGCGTCCTTCCCCCAGGGCCAGAGCAGGGTCAGTGCAGAGCCGGGAGAAGGTCTGCTGCGGAGGGAGCGGCAAGGGGACAGGTGGGGCTGCCGTGAACACGGGGACTGCCGGGAGAGGGAGGCGATGCAGGATGAAGACAGGGGATGCCCTGTTCAAACATGTTCGTGTCTCTCTAAGTGCAATCCCATGCCCCCGGCGGCTGGGGCTCCAGGGCAACACCGCTCCCACCACACACCCCACCCCCGAAGGCCTGAGTCAGGACGAAGCTGGGCAGAGCTTGACCACGTTCCCCAGGGGGCAGCCTGTGTCCTGTCCAGACTGCTGTGGCCCTCCGCTCTCCCAACACCAGCCGGGCCCTGGAGGGGAGCACCTCCCTGGAGCGGGGAGACCACAGCAAAGCCACCCTGCCGCTATTTCTGGCAGGGGCCCGGGCCCTCCAGAGGCATTCCGGGAGCAAACCTGCCCCAATGGTTGGCCCTGAGGAATGCAGAGCCCACCTCTATCCCAGACACAAGGAGCCTTTTCTCGAAAACCCAGGCCCCAAGGGTGAGGCTTTTGGGGGGCTGGAGGTCACCTGATTTCTGCTGTGGCTGGTGAAGGCCTTTCCCCAGCAGAGAAAACACAGGGAGAAGGGGCAGCCAGCGGCACAGCTCAACATCTGCAGGGAGGGACCCAGCAGGGGAGGGCAGGGGGCTGCCGGACGCACTGGGTTCCTCTCCCTGCCTACCACCTTCAGCCACACTGGCACTCACGGACCTGCACTTGACTGTCCTACGTAGAGATGACACCCTGCCGTCGATCATCCCTGAGCCCTCTGCAGAGGCAGGGAAACAGAGGGCATGTAGGGGAAGGGACCTCCAGCTAGACAATGATCACTGCCAGCACTGAGAACCCATTATGGCAGCATGGTTGGAGTTCCACCAACACTACCCAACAACACTGTGATGTGGTCACTCAGATTACAGTACCACCCTTTTACAGAGGGGAAACTGAGGCCGAGAGAGGGTTGGGGACAGACCCATGGTCAAGGAACTAACGACTAAATGGAGGAATTTGTATCTGAACCCAGGCCTCTGAACTCTAAAATTCACTCTGAGTTATTGTTGTTATTTTTTAATTATTATTATTACTGTGTTTTATTTGCTTAAGTTAATTCTCTTCTGGAAGGTAACTTGTTGTTACTACTCTTCGTAAAAAGGCCATTTTGAACAAAGGTAAAATCACACGCAACAAGAAACAGGGAACGTCAGTAAATTCGAACTAAAGACTCACTAAACACCGTTGCTGTTCAAAGACCTGAGCCTGCGAGGTGTTCTCAGCGGATCCCCAAGAGAGATTGCCGTGTGTGGAGAGGTGTCGGCGCTGCTGAATATGGGCGCTGAGATGGGGTTGAAAGGAGCTCAGTTTTGCACTGAGGGCTTCCCTGTCGTGCGATGCAGCTCCGCTCTGCGGTCCTCATTAGCGCCGTCCACCACGCGTCTGTGGTTGTCCGCCTCCCGGGCATGAGGAAGGATGACACCCTCTGGCCCCTCTGTGGTGGGGTGGGGCCACAGGACCCGTTCTGGGTCTGAACTGACCACTGTCATGGCCTGGAGCCTTTCGTGGCTGACGTGAAGCCCTGCACACGCTTTCCCAGAGAGTGGCTTCCTCGGGGCCTGGGTTCTAGAGAGACGACAGTGCAGAAGAGACTCCACGAATATGTAACAAGAGCAAGAAATAAGCCTTGATGTCAACGCCATTACAACTTCCAGTTTGCTCATTTCCCGTAGCATAACCTGGCTATTCTGAGTGAGACAGCATGTCGTCCGGAATCCTGCTGAAGATGCAGCCCCTTTTCAGAGCCCACAGCCTTAATTCCCGAGCTGCGCGGACATTGGCCTGGCCCAGGCCTTCACGTTCCTGTAGAATGCTTTACTGTGTCGCCTCCCCTAAGCTCATGACCTTAGAAATCTATTTCCCCACCGTGCCTCGTCCTGGGGCTCTGCTTACGCATTATCTCTGGCAGGAATGACCCGTGCCGTGGTGGAGAGGTGGCTGCCTGAGTTTAGACCCGGGCTCTGCTCTTTCCAGCTGTGTGATCCTCGGCTAGTCACTTCACCCCTCTGAGAACCCGTTTCCTCTTCTCTAACTGGAGAGAGCAGCTGGACTATTCAGTGCAGCACTGAGATGGATGTAGCAGTCAGACTCCACGACCCACAGAGCTATTGTGAGGATTCACTGTGTCAATATCTGGAAAGCACATAGATCTGTGTCTTTATAAGCATCCAACGATCGGTATTATGCCTGCTCCTTGGAATTCCGCCCTGGCCTTGCCTCTGGCCTGTGCATGGAAGGTCTGGGACTCACCCCTTATTCCTGAGGCTTACTTTGGATACAGTGGAAAGACTGGATACCACGGATATTAGTGTGCCGGGACTTCCATAACAAAGTACCATAAACTGTGTGGGTTAAAGCAATAGAAGTTCATTCTTGCACAGTCTGGAAACTTGATAGCCACGATCAAGGTGTCCGTAGGGCCATGCTCCGTCTGAGGCCCTGGGAGAACCCTTCCTTGACTCTTCCTGGCTTCTGGTGGTGGCCGTAGGTCCTTGGCTTGCAGGTACATCACTCCACTACCTGCCTCCAAGGTGTTCTCTGTGTGTGTGTCCATGTCTTCACATGTCATTCTCCATGTGTGTCCGTGTCTTCACATGGCATTTTTTGTGTGTGTCTTCTCTTCTTATCAGGTTGGATCAGCTCCCCACCTCTATCCAGGCTGACCTCATTTTAACTTGATTCTATCTGCAAGACTCTATTTCCAAATAAGGTCACAGTTCCAGGTACCCAGCTTAGGACTTCTACATATCTTTTGGGGCCACAGGATTCAACCCAAAACACCAGGAGTTGGGAGACATGGCCCTTTGACCTCTGGCTTTCCCCACAGGGCCAGGGGCACCAGGCAGGAGAAGGGGATCAGGAAGGCCTGGCCTGGGCACCGGGACCCCTGGGCTCTGCCTTCAGCTCCCAGCGCACCCCTTTTTCTATGTTCTATTCTTCTTCATGGGAAGATGAGGTAAAGCACCCCCACCCTCAGCCACACAAGGTTCTTGTGAGACCCACACAAGGCACGGGATGTGAAGGAGCTTTGCAGCCTGAAATCCCACACACAGACCCGGAAGCTTGCTCCCGGGCCTCATTCTCTCGTCCCTCTGACCCAGGAGCTGGGCATTACCGCAGAGGGAGGTTTTCTACGCACCCCTAAGTAGACACGCTGGAGGCTGGGCCCTCGGTGCTCCACCCTAACCACCCCAGGTTCTCTCTGTGAGCCTATTCTTTCTTCCAGTGTCTTTAGTTCAGTTACTGGGCTCTCCAAGGATTCGTTTCCTTCTCTGTGGAGTGGGAAGAGCTGTGGCCATTCTGCATGGTGATGGCAAGGCAGTTAGTAAGGAAGCACGGAGCCTGACACCTGGTAAACATGAGTGGACATTTGTTGATCCTGATTTGATCAGCACCATAGGGAAGTGGCACACACAGCATGTGGAGAGGCAGTGTGCATCGTGTGCATACCCACAGCCCGTGGCCTGCATGCATGCATTCACCCAGCAGCCTTCGCTCCCGTTCCCTACTCCGTGCCCTGCCGGGCTTCAGAGAGGAAGGACCTGGCTCCCTGTGAAACCCTGCTGGTTGGGATGGCTGTGTGGCTTGCGAAATGGCCCCTCTGTCTCTGGTCCCTAGACTTCTCATCTGCACTAGGGGGTGTTAGGCTAGGCACCTCTGAGCGGCCCACCAGCCTTCCTGCGGGTGGTTCCAGCCTGTGGTGTCCTTTAGGGCACTCGGGCCCCAGACGGGATGGGCAGAGGGCAGGCCCAATGGGCAGGAGCGAAGACAAAGGCCGGGATCCTGGTTCTGCGTCCTGCTCTGCCACCAATATGCTTGGGCAATTCCTACCCCTCCTCGGGTCTCTTTCCTCCTCCATCACAGAAGAAGCTGGCGGGAAGCAAAGCCCTCCCGGTCTGCGTTTCTATAGTTCCACAAACAGCCCCCGTCTGGAGCGTGCCCCCTCACCACCTGGTCTTAACATCTGCTGTGCCCTCCGCCAGGAGCACTGCCTTTCCAACACGCCCTTCCCCCCTCCACCCCACTCCCCGTGTCCACGTGGTGCCCTCCCCACTCCCCTCAGGCCTTCAGCATCCAGCAGAGCCTTCCCTTCCACCCCACCTGGAACCACATGCAGATGCAGCCCTAACACTGTTCTTCCCTAAAACACGATCATTATCTGATGTCAGCCACTGTCTCCCTGGCTCCCCACCAAGTTATAAGCCCCATAATATCAGGAACCTTCTCTCTCTTGTGCAACATGGTACCCCAGCGTCCAACATAGGACTGGGCACATAGTAGATGCTTGATATATTATGGAAGGAAATGAGAAGGGGAAGGAAGGAAGAAAGGTAGGAAGGAAGGGAGGGAGGGAGGGAAATGTTACCTACATTCATGAATTTAGCCTAAAATCTTTTCCTTCTCACCATTGCTGTTGCTAAGCTATGTCTTTTTAGCTTGTATTTGTCTGTTTGATCAATATTTATTGTCTGCTGGCTCTGTTCAGCGGCACAGAGCTGAGCCTGAGGGAGATGGAGGTGAACCTGACACCCTGACCTCCTGGCTCTTATATCTTCTGAAGAAGAGAGAAGTTAACACTTAACTCCCACAATGAACCAGGCTTGCCGCCCAGGCCACAGCGGAGAACAGGCCCCTGTGACAATGGGCCTGGGACAGGCTGGGAAGGGGGAAGAGTCAGAGGAAGGCTGCTCAGAGGCAGTGGTCCCTCAGGGGCTTGGAGAGAGGCTGGTGGGCCTGGGCTGGCTCCTGGCTGGAGCAGGGCAGTCCAGGGGCAGGGCTCAGCCGTCCCTACCTGCACCTCCTCTGCCTGTTCCCCTTTCTCCCGAGCTGCCCCCTCCAGCCGACCCAGGCTCCTCTCTTTATCTCTGCACACAGAGGTGGCCAGCCCCTTTCTCTCTGAGCTGGCCCGGCCTTGCCTGCGCTTCCAGCTGCCTGACACCCCACGACCCCACCGAGCTCTCCCTACCCCCTCTTTTGACTCACACTGGGCCAGGCTCTGGACGCCTCCCTGGCCTGGGTCCTGCTGCGGATTCCAGACCAGCTCCTTTACCTCCAGGCTCACCTCCAGGCACCGTCTGCCTGACTGCCTCCGCGCTTCTCTCTCCTTACTCATCCTTGGCCTTCCCCGGAGGCCTGGGTGCAACCCTGTTCTCTCCCGGAGTCGGCACCTTGCTGTCACGGCGATGTTGGAGGACATCCAGGAGGCCGTTTTCAGGCGGGCTCCACTTAGTAATAGTAATAGTAATAGCAATAGCAATAGCAATAGCAATAGCAATAGCAATAGCAATAGTAATAGTAATAGTAATAGTAATAGTAATAGTAATAGTAACACAGTGGTACCTCAAGATACGAGTTTAATTCGTTCCATAACCTTGAGGCGTGGGAAACTGTGAGATGCTCGAGTCAAGGTAAACTGGTGTGGTCGTGTGCAGCCGGCCGATCTGCGCGATTACTCCTATCTCAAATGTTGCTCGTATTTCAAAGCAAAAATGGCTCGTTCGACGGCTCATATCTCAAAGGGCACTCATATCTTGAGGTACCACTGTAATAATAATAATAATAATAATGAGGAGGAGGCAGTCACACTCCGCACAAGTACTTCTTCCTGCATCCTCAGCAAGGACTCTCAGGCCATAGCAAGTGGCTGAGCCGAGCACCAGCTCCTTGTCCGGAAGTCCAGCCGTTTCCTGTCCTGAGAGAGTGGGATAGGGACCCTAGGCGACCAGGATCATAGAACTTCCCAAGTCTGGGCAAGACCTCGGAGCAGGGAATGAGAGAGCCACCCTGCCCTCTAGACGCATTTGTGAAATCTAATGATTCCCATGGCTGCCCCGGATCCAGGGCTGGCATGTCCCAGGCACTGCACACAGCACGCAGGCTTGTGTGAACTGGCCCGTGTGAAACTATCATCTACACTTCACAGCCGAGGCAGGAGCGGTTCCCTCCACACGGTACACAGTGACGGTGCTGGGATTGGAGCCACGGACTCCGGAGTGGAGCGCCTATGCTTGACTGATAAAGCAGTCGCCAGTCGGGAACAGCCCTGGTGCACAGAACTGTCACCCCGCTTGCAACACACCCGGACAAAGGGACTGGTCGTCACGGCCCACGTGCACCCCAGCCCTGGTCCTCACCCCCCTGAACGTTTGTCCTCTAGACCTGAGGCCGCGTTCATGGCGATGGGTCCGGATGCCTTTGAGAAGAAAAATACCACTTTCTTTTCCACTCCAGGAGCCCAGGTCTCTCTCTCCTGCCTCCAGCCCCAGTGTTTATTTCGGCAAGGAAAGGGCCTTTGAAGCCCTCGCTTCTTGAAAGCTGAGAGGACGAGGGAGGCACTGCAAACATTTCAAAGCATGTCCACATTTTGGTTGGAACACGGAATTTTTTTTTTTAAGGATTAATAACAGTTTTTGGAATCCATGGACCCTGCTGCTCTTTCAAGATGAAAAAAAAAAAAAAAAAAAAAAAAAAAAAAAAAAAAAAAAGCATGGCTGGGGCAGGGAGCAGTGCCAACGGTCTCTTTGGCAGAAATTGGCAGAGTCTGACGAGGAAAGGGCCCAGATGCTGGTCCCAGGGGAAGATTGCATAGCTCAGTGGCCGGCGAACTCGTTAGTCAACAGAGCCAAATGTCAGCCGCACCACGATTGAAATTTCTTTTGAGAGCCGAAAACTGACTTATACGCATGGGCCACGAAGTTTCAGTCACACTGTTCGTATGTGCCCGCACGTGGTGTTTTGTGGATGAGCCACACTCGAGGGGCCAAAGAGCCGCATGTGGCTCACGAGCCGCAGTTTGCCGAGCCCTGGCATAGATCAATAGCGACGTGAGAGGACGAACAGTGGAGTTTGTCCTAAAGGTCCCTTCATTCCCTTTAAAAGATTACCTCTTGCTCGGTGGTTAGGTCCTTCCTGCTTTGTTGAATGTCAAAAGCCCTTTCTTTAAGGAGTTTGTGGCTATATTAAACAATCATCTTTTCGACATGTCTTTGGCAAAAGAAAATAGTTGGCAATCCTAGCTCAGTCTTCCAGGTCTTAATTTTGGGGGGATGTCTGGCCTATGGAACCCCAGGTCTGAGCATACAGTTGAGGAGGGAGAGAGAGCCAGACAGGGGCCCGAAGTAGAAAGAGGGGCCTCCTAAGACACTGCCCAAGTGCCCTGGAGGTTCAGGGGAGTCTCTGCAGGTGCAGATCCCGAGGAAAGCTTCTCAGAGGAGGGGGCACCGGCCTAGACTGGGAAGGGCAGGAACCACCACACACCCGGGGCCAAGGGACCGCTCCCCAGAGAAGGCAGGACCCCAGTAGAGCCGCAGAGCCCTGGGGACACCGCTTGCCCAAGGCTCCTCCAGGAGCTGACCTCAGTTACTGCTCAGGACAACCAGTTATCCCCATCTGACACCCCGGAGACAGAGGCATGCAAGGTCGAAGTCACGCACAAGGCCACGCAGGGAGCCGACACAGGGCTGAGTTCTCTCCCGGGCACCCACCGGCCGTGACTGGCCGCATGATTTGCAGGCCCTGTGCGCAGTGACAAGGTTGGAACCCCTGGTTCAAACATTATTAAGCATTTCAAAGCGCTGACCACCGAGCATTCAACCACGCATGGGCCCCTCTAAGCTCAGGGCCCAGGGTAGTGGCCAGGTCACACACCTGGGCCCCTGTCAGCTCAGAGCCCAGGGTAATGGCCAGGTCACACACCCACGACCCTGCCCTGCACCTCGCCTTTCTGTGCTGCTGCTTTCCTTTAGACGGTGCAGTTCAGTTCAACAGAGAAAGCACAGCCACAGCCCACAATATACCAGATCCTCATCCATGGCTGTTTGGGGGGTGAGATCATAGAGGAGCCTTTTCTACGTTTATGTGTAACTAATGTTAATGTAAGTACGCATTTCTTTAAAATAGAGGAGACGTCGGTGCTCTGCTGTGCTGTGTTCTAGTGGCTTTACCTGCACAACAGGGAAGGATCGTGGCGTTTCCTGGCCATTCTCTGAGCTTCTCTTCCCTTCCACTTGGTTCCTCTTTGTCTGTCATTCTCTCTGACTCTAGACCCCTCCCCACCCCCCTTTGGGGCACCGGCCTGGCCCTGGCCTATGGCTAACTGTCAGGGCCAGAGTGTGTGCGATAGGGCATGGCATGTGAATCAGTGGAGAGACCTGGGCCTGGGAGGGATACTAAGTCTACTTCCTCCACTGCCATGCTGTGTGGCCCTGAGCAAACTCCTTTCCCTCTCTGTGCCGGTTACAGCAGGGTCTGTTCATGTAGAATGACCTTAATCTCAACTGCTGCAATGGTCAAGGAGACAACCCCACCTGCCAAGATCTTCCTTGCATTTCCTCCCTTTCCACACGAGAGAGCAGAGAGGGAGTGATGCCGGACAGCCTGGGGAGAGGCAGTGTGGTACAGTGAGAAGTGTGCTGGGCCTGCCCTTAGCGATTCTAAGCTGGAAATTCTAAGCTGGAAAAATACTTGGTGAATGAGCGAATGAATGGATGGCGAGAATGGGCCTCAGTTTGTCTCGCAACCCAATGAGAGGGCAGGTATCATTCAGCTGCCCTGGTCACAGATGCCTTTTCAATATGATGCAATTTAGGGATCCTCTCCCCACCCCAAGAGCACAGGCCCACAGCAATCTGCATGCAGTTTGGAGAGGAGGTCTCTTCCCCCTTCGAAGCCCATTCTGGACGTCTCTGTGAGGCTTGCAGATTTGGGGGACGGAAGACGGCGAAGATCTGACGGCCCCTTTGGCTGCCAAAGGTGCTCAGGCTTTGGGGCTCTCCTTCTGCGGAGTTTGAGTTTCCTCCTTTGGAGGCAAAAGGGACTCTGGGTGCCCCTCTCACGTCCCTCCCTGGGCAGATCCCGCGGCGGCCTGGCTCTTTCTTCTTCTTGCTCCTGGCTTGGCCTCCCTGGTTCCTCTGACCCCACCCCCCTCCTCTTCCTGCCGCTAGGATCTTAAGACAGCAGACTGGGGGACCCCGGAGACATGGACTCCCTTAACACCAACACAGTCCTCTGTCTATAAAACCTTTTAACATCATAAACTCGTAACTGCAGAAATCTGTCCAAACATTCCAGGGCAGTTGTAACTATTGCTGTTGGCGTGCAGACCTGAGCCGAGCTGCCAGGGCTTTAATGAGGAAATACTTAACAGTCCCAGCCCAGGGTAATGGCCAGGGGGGACGGGAGCTCGAGAGTGGGTGCCAAGGAGCCTCGAGCTGGCCTCCACGGCCCAGCGGGCGGTCGGGACGGGCCGCCGAGCTTTTTCTCAGAAAAGTGAAATCGGCTTCATCCTGTGACCCTGTGCGGGCGTGGGTCGAGGAGGCTGACTCTGGGTGCCCCTCTCACGTCCCTGCCTCGGCAGATGCCTTGGTGGGAGGCGGCGGGACAGCTGTCAAGAGCGAGAGCGGAGCCGGGACTGGACTTCTGTGTCAAGACCCGCGCGTAGCCAGACAGATGAAATAAACCGCTCGCTCCCTCCCGGGCCGGAGCGTGCTGTCTTTTCCATGATTAATGTGGAGGGAATGGCTTACATGCTTCGGAGGGCCGGCGGCGAGAGAAGTGGTCCTTTTTTCCTCTCCCCCGGCGCCGGCCTGGAGCGTGGTGAGCCGGGAAGGGTCAGCCGCTGGGCCGCCGCCGGGAACTTACTCAGGAATCCACATGACTGCACACCCCGGGCCCCGGCACCCGGGCGGTGAACGCCGGGCCACCTCAGGAAGAGGGGGCTCCTCCCCGCACCCCCTCGGCCGGCCAACTACAGAGGAGCAACTGCCCACGGTATTTCCCCTCCTCGAGCCACATGAAAAGGTTCTTGGGGCAGAGGCAGAGAGAACACACTTCAGAAGTGGGTGTGAAAACCTGGGCCTGGCAGAGGAGCGAGGTGCCTTCCACGAGAAGGGGCAACTCTGGTCATCCACAGAGCTCCCTCCGGTCTGGGCGTCCGGAGAAAGGGGCCATTGAGGACACTGCTGCCCACCCCAGCACTGCCGGAGGCCCCCGCGCCCAGCTGTGTGGAGAAGGACTGGGTCCTGGATGGGCCGCACTTCGTGCCAGTAGCTAGGGAGCCATCCTAAAAGCTGGGTTCGGTACCTACCCAGAGCTACCCGGTCAGAGCAGCATCGCCGACCTTCCCCAGTTTTCAGGGCAGTGGGCCCCTGGCCAGGGCAATCCCATCAGTTCCAGGTATGTGAAGAAATGAGGCTGGGGTGTCGGTGTCTTTCCCGAGAGGGTGATGGGTCCCTTCCCTTTCGTCACCTCAACAACTCTCAAGACCTTATCTTGCCTAGTGTCTTGTCCGCACTGAGAGTCTCCAAGATGCCCCAGGGATGGAGCCTGACTCTCTTTATTAATAAGACCCAGGGCCAAAACTGGTTTGGCTCAGCGGATAGAGCGTCAGCCTTTAGACTGAGGGGTCCCAGGTTTGATTCTGGTCAAGGGCATGTATCTTGGTTGCGGGCACATCCACAGTGGGAGGTGTGCAGGAGGCAGCTGATCGATGTCTCTCTTATCTATGTTTCTAATTCTCTGTCCCTCTTCCTTCCTCTCTGTAAAAAAATCAATAAAATATATATATTTTTAAAAAGCAGATGTCACCGAGACCGGTTTGGCTCAGTGGATAGAGCATCGGCCTTCAAACTGAAAGGTCCCAGGTTCGATTCCGGTCGGGGGCATGTTCCTTGCTTGCAGGCACATCTCCACAGTGGGGCGTGCAGGAGGCGGCTGATCAATGTCTCTCTCTCATCGATGTTTCTGACTTTCTATCTCTCTCCCTTCCTCTCTGTAAAAAAATCAATAAAATATATATATTTTTTAAAAAACGCAGATGTCTCCTTTAAAAAAATAATTATAATAATAAGACCCAGGAACTGTGCTTACAGCCCTGGGAGTCAGGAAGAGCACTGGTTAGGCCCCCGACTATTGAACGGAACAAGGAGCTGAGGCCCCAGAGAAAAACGAAGACTTGGAATCATAAAACGGATTTTCCCTTGGCGGCCTTCTGGCACCACGCTGGTTTTGCAGGTGGGACCCTCCAGCCTCCCCTCCCTCTGCAGATGTCCCCGCAACTCCTGGCAGAGGCTGGGCCGGGGCCAGAGGAGCCTCAAGGGCCTCGTCAAGGCTGAGGGTGGGGTGGGGGTGGGGTGCCAAGAAAGCCACAGCTGCAGGGACAGGAGTCAAGAAAGCTGATTTTGGTCCCAGTTCTCTCCTAGAAAACCCAGTAACTTCGGGGTAAGGGGGGCCTTTTACAAATACCCTTAATCTCTGAAGAACACATTGCATTTTATAAGGCTCTTGCACATGTTATTTCATTCTGTCCTTGGTCTCTTGGAGCCTCGGTTTCCCCACATCGAAATGAGGGGATTGAACAGGCAGATGGCTCCCAGGCCTTCCCCCCACATGCTAATATTTTCTGAGAGACAGTGTTTCATAGCACCTCATATGTCATATGACCAGTTTTAGGATTGATGGTGCTGAGATTCTAGAACCCAGGGCTTCCAAAATGCAGTGGTGTCTGAGTCTGAGAGCACGTGACTTTTTTGTTCCACGGCTGCATGGATCGGTGTTCCCCAACTTTCAGGAGTCGCCGAACCGCCTAGGCTACGTCTGCCTGCCACCTGTATTATTATTCATTTAGTATTTTTCTTTAAATAGGCTCTTTTTAACCTAAATAAATGTCTCTAGAATGGAAACTTTATATCACTCCTGCAAATGGAAAACCAGTCTCACCTGCCATAAATAGGAGCTAAAAGTAAAAATAAATACAATAAAAACAATGTTATTAAATTCTAACTAGATACTGTTGCCTGCCAAAGGCTCCAAGCCCAAGGCCTGCTTTAAAAAGAAAACACGAGCGCGCGCACACACACACACACAAAACAAAACACACATCTTTTTTTAATGCGCACACACAAGCAAGGCTCAGAATGGTATTAGAGACATGCCAGCAGCAAATTAAAGTGATCTGATGTGAAGGACTGAAAATGTAACTGGACTTTTCATCTCTTTTCTTGTGAAGTGATTCCGCATTCGGTGCCATCCCTGGCTATTACCCACGTTCGTCTCAGGAGCGCTGGGGACATCACTGGTCCCGGAGCTGCCAGCGGGACTCGGCCAGGCAGAAATGCACTGGCTTCAGGGCAGGTCCGGCGGCATCCAGGCCTGAGGGTGCTACCTTGGCCTGTGGGGCAGAGAGCGCATGCACAGCCCTGAGAGTGCTGCACCCCTAGAGTCAGAGAGGGTAGAGGCTGTGGGGAGAGCCGTGCATGCATGGCCCAGCACAACCCTGGAGGCTCAAGACTGTGCTCACCCTCTCTGGGGCTGGCTACAGAGCCAAGGGGCATCAGAAAAGGCCCTGGACGGTGGGCAGGAGGAACCACGTCCTAATCCACCCCCTGCCAGCCCGCGGAGGGACCCTGAGCACATCCCTGCTCCGTGGAGCCATTTCTTCACTGGAAAGCCAGGACAGATATACTGGCTCAGGCTATCGCGTCTGGTTGCTTGCTGGCTCACAACTCTGCCTTCCGCACACGTCCACACGCAAATAAATGGCTGCTGCTGTTATTGTTATGACAGTAATTATTATTATTATTTGATCCTCGTGGTTCTCTGAGAAAGGCCGGCAGCAATTTTCTCATTGGCAGGGTCAACACATCTAAATGTTTTGGTTCATAGAAGGACTTCGTAAATTTGATAACAATTCTTTTTTCTTCTTCTTCTTCAGCCAGGCCTCTGGTACCTGAAGGCACTGGGCCAGGTGACAGCTTTTCAGTGGTAGGGACTGACCTTGGCCCCACCTCCAAGGCAGCTCCTCTGACTCCAGAGCAATCTCTGGAAAGCTAGGGCAGCCTTACTCCCTGCTCCCTCCTCCCCAGGGGCCCTCTGCTCCTCCCCTTGTTGGACCCAGCCCTGAGGACCAACCTCTGAGATCCACGTGATGGTCCTGAGTGGGTCCCCAATTCCCTGATTGCCTGGGGTAAGTCCCAACACGGCTGCTCTGGAGCTCAGTTTCCCCAGGTGAGACAAAGCCTTGAACTGCATGACCCCAGTTCCTTGCAGTCCTGGCACCGGGAATGGCAGGTACAGCGGTGCCCACCACAGGAAGGAAGTGATCCTGCCACTTGGACTCCCAGGGCTCAGGGAAGACCTGTCAGATCCGCAGTCAGCAGGATGGAGCCTTTGGCTCTCTGGCCTGCAAAGGTTTGTAGCCATCGCCGCATGGACTGTGGGCAACCGGAAGACAGGGCCCTGCTCGGACTTACTGACCCGCACAGCCTCAGCGCAGTGCTCAACACATAAAAGTTGCCCAATAAATAATGGGTGAATTAATCCATGTAAACTGAGGTTGGACTTAAAGAAAGGCAAGTTAGGGCTTCTTAACATTAAGTTCCAGAGAAAGAAGTCCCCTCATCCCTCTTACCCTACTCACCCTCTCCTTCTCCTCAACCCCCTCTGTCTTTCCCTCCAGGCTCAAACTGCTACATCAGTCCATTCTAAGTGTGTGTGTGTGTGTGTGTGTGTGTGTGTGTGTGTGTGAGAGAGAGAGAGAGAGAGAGAGAGAGAGAGAGAGAGAAAGAAAGAAACAAGACTATCCACTTATTTTAGCTAACTAGAAAAAACTTCAGCTCTACAGGCATCCTTACCCTGCTCAATACGCATTCATTTATTTCACACATATTTCTTGAAAACATCTGTGTGGCTAAAACTAGAGCGGGTGTGGGTGTCGGCAATGGAATCCGGGCAGTCAGCACACTGGTTCCTCGCCCCAGCGGGGACAGACACTCTGCGTGTGACCTCAGGCAAGTCCCTCCTCTTCTTGGCGGCTGTAGTGGCCTCGTCTGTAAAATGGGGGCGTTGGACTTGATAACAACTGGGGACTTTTCACTTCTTATTATCCATGATCAGTCTCACGCTGTGAGCTATAGATTCCTGGAGCGGGGCGGGGTTTTTAAGGGGACTGGGAGGCTGTGGGTGCATCAAGCATTAACTGTAAAGTAAACGCATGAAATTACAGCTCCTCTCCCGTGTGGTGGAGCGAGGAGGCCATTGCCCTTTGCAAAAGGGTCTTATACCTCAGATTGCTGAGCCTCTGACATGAGTGGCACTGGCATGGAGCGTCCAGATTTGCAAAGAAAATAGAATCCTAGTGACTTGAACATAACGAGAGAAACAAACGTGGGTCTTGAAGGTTCAGAGGCAGGAGAAACCAGTGACCTTTTCGGGGTCACAGACCCCACTGAGAATCTGAGAAAATGACTGGCTCTCCCCTGTAGAAATGCACACATGAGCCAAACTTCACATGCAATTTCTTGGTGGCCACAGGCTTCTTAGTTCATCGCACACACCTCAGGTTAAGAACTGTTGATTCAGCCTGGCCAGAATGGCCCCGTGGTTGAGCGTCAATCTATGAACCACCAGGAGGTCAGGGTTCGATTCCTGGTCAGAGCACATGCCAGGGTTGCAGGCTCAAACCCCAGTGTGGGGCATACAGGAGGCAGCCAATCAATGATTCTCTGTCAGCACTGAGGTTTCTATCTCTCTCTCTCCCTCTCCCTTCTTCTTTGAAGCCAATAAAAAAAAAATGTTTTTGTTGTTGTTTTTAAAAGAACTGTTGATTTAGATAAACCCATAAACAAGTCAGGTGAGTCTGGAGCAAACCCCTCACTTGACTTCTTGAGCAAGAGTTCTTAGAGAAGCCAGGGACACATGGGGTCGATGGCCTACTGGTCAGCAAACTCATTAGTCAACAGAGAGGCAAATCGTGGCTCACAAGCCGCATGTGGCTTGAGAGCCGTGGTTTGCCGACCTCTGTTCTGGGGACCTGGGGAGCCTCTATCAGAGAGAGAAGGGGGATGGGGAAACTTGGGCGAAATAAACCATGAGCCATCTTCTGTGTTCCTTCTGCTAGACAGAGCAATTCCTTAAGCTATTTCGAAAGACCAAACTCATAAGCTTCAAGACATAAACAAGCAGAGCCTCTTCCATCATTGGGGAATTGTTTATGAATATAATTATTGGATTAAATTGCCTGTACATAATAAACAGACTGAGCTGAGCGTCCACGACCTCTGTGATTGGATACAGAAGAGCAGAGACCCAGAAGGGCCCCGGCTGGGACGAGACCCCATCCAGATGCTCCTGTTCAACGGCCAGACCGCCGGTTAGATAACTGTCTCCGTTCTCATGGCCGCGATCCTTGCAGTGCTAGAACCCTGCTGGACATGCAAGATTTAAAAGGTGGAAATATGCTTCTGGTCCTAGGGTGGCAATAATTTTAAGTTACAGCCAAAGCTGCCAGCACTACAATTACACCCAGCAGTCTCATGGCAAAGGACAAAGGACCCAAAGGCCAAGTGCATTTTGATTGAGGCTGATTGTCAGCCAAGGGCATGGACCCCCTGCGTGGCTGTGGGGGTGGACTGTGGGGGAGGAAGTGTGTGCCATGGAAAACCAGCTTCTCACATTCTTTTAAAGTTTATCATAAAGTTTTATTTTTTAATATATTTTATTGATTTTTTTTTTTTTTTTTTTTTTTAGAGAGAGAGGAATAGAGAGTTAGAAACATCTTTGCGAGAGAAACATCAATCAGCTGCCTCCTGCCCACCCTCCTACTGGGGATGTGCCTGAAACCAAGGTACTTGCCCTTGACCGGAATCATACGTGGGACCTTTCAGTCCGCAGGCCGACGCTTTATCCACTGAGCCAACTGGTCAGGGCAGCTTCTTGCATTTTAACGCACTGTATCTGAACCACTGGGGCATCTTGTTACAACTCAGATCCTGACTCAATAGTTTTGGGGTGCAGCTGAGATTCTGAATTTCCAACAAGCTCTCTGGACAGGGAGCTCAGAGAGGATGGCCATGACAGCAGAGCATGGCCAAGCCTGTGACCTTGGGAGTCAGACAGACCTGGGTTCGAATCCTAGCTTCCCTATCCCACTCGTTAAATAACTTGGTTGTTCTGAGACTGCTTCTTATCTGAGCAGGATTATGGGTCCATTCAACAAATACGCATCTGCATCCTCTCTGTGCCAGACTGTTGCTAGGCCCTGGGGATGCAATGGTGAGTCAGAGCAGGCCCTGCTCCTGCTCTCCCGGGCCTGGCATCCTAGGGATGATGGAAGGGGAATATTAGCACACTTCCTGGTACACGGTAAAAGCTCCACAAACGATATCTATTTTTATTAGGAGGAGGAGTATCATCACTTTCAAGTGCCCAGGGGAGAGAACGCTTCCCTTAAGTGCTGACTGCACGGAAGGACGGATTCATTCTGTAACCCAGGAAACACAGATGTGAAAAGAGTACAGTCCCTCTCTTTGAGGGGCTCTAGGTTCAGCGGGGAGATGCATCTTTAGTCTGAATGGCCCCTGGGAGCCAGCCAGCTCTCCCCAACAGCACAAGTTAGACAGGGGCTCACTCTCTTCACATATCTGGTGACCGGCCTCTGCTCCTCCTCAGAGCTGACTTGGGTCCTCTCTTGATGGTCTCACCCCCAACTTTCGTTCTCTGACTTGCCTCCCATTTGCCTGCCCTTTCCTCCCCACCATGACTTAAAAGGTGCTGCTCTCCTTTGAGGGATTTTCATCTCACTCCTGCCAGCCACACAGCCTTAGACACCCGCCCCCCTCTGGGAGCTGGACACCGCCCCTTGGCCCCCCTCCCTTCCTGCCACCAGGACCCCACCGATCCATCCGTGTAGACACCAAGTAGACACCAATATCCTGGAGTTCTGGGAAAATCACTGGGACTTGGATGGAACATACTGCAAATCTGCATACTGTCCTCAGGCAAATGCCAGGGGACCCGGGATAGGCCGGGTCAAGAGGCTGAGCTCCCCATGTCCTGACAGCTTGCTTCCAGGCGGGCTCAGCTCCAGCGCCTGGGTCTGGGCCTCCCTGTACTTCCCCCCCGGCCCAGACTTCGCTGCAGTGGCTTCTGCGTCAAGGCCAGTGAGGAGAAGCAATGACTAGAGACCTGGAGGCAGCCTTCACCTTCAAATGCAGGCAAATGGCCGAGGCTTAGGGACCAACGAGGCTGTGCGGTGCTGGGCCCTGGAGACACGGAGGATCGGGAGGAGACCCTGCCCTCAGGGAGCCCACAGTCTAGCTCAGGGAGCCCACAAGTGGGCAGGGCATTTCAGTGCAATGTGGTGGGTGCTGTCACAGCCGGGGGGACACACGGAACCGGCGTGAGGGACGGGAGAGCCTTCCCAGGAGGAGGAACTTCCGCGGAGACCTGAGGAAAGGAAGGGCAGGTGGGGAGAGAGCGCTCCAAGCTGAATAAACGGCATCCGTGAAGGCTGAATGGAGAGGGCTGGTCTGTCTTGTCAAAGTGACGAGTGTGGGGAAAGGGCCTGGTGAGGGACGAGGCCAAGGGCAGGCCCCGGAAGGCGGACCATCCTGAGGAGCGTGGACACGCTCCTGAGGGTGACGGGCAGCCGCTGGGAAGAGGTCACCGTATCGTTCAGCAGCACAACTGAACAGGCCACTGAGGAGTGGCAGGTGGCTGTCCCTGGGTCACACTGCCAGAAAGGTGGGGCGGGGGTGGCAGGATTCAGGCTGGGCAGTCTGAGGCAAGAGCCCACCCTCTCACGCGGGAGAATACACAGATACAAACACACATGGGTGAGCATTTTATGAAAAGAGAAACTGCGCCCGGGTGCGGGGCTCAGCCAGAGGCTGCACAGGCAAACTCTATGTAAACCCGTTTAACAAGGAGCCCCTTAATGATCTCATTAGCCCGGACAGGGCCCTGAGGAAACTTGAGGCGAGGCCCCGCTGTAAATGGGGCTCCTTTGAAGTGGCCACCACCTGAAGCAGCCACCTGAGCGGGCGGAGAACAAAGCCGGCCTTGAGCCCCACGCCCGCCTGGGCCCGCGCCACGGGCCTTCCAGCACGCAGCGCGCAGGGCTCGGCCTTGCCGTGGCCCAGGGCGCCCGTCGGGTTTCCATTAGCTCGCTCCCCGCCGTCCTCTCCGCAGGCTGCTTCACAGGGGCGAGCCGGCTGCCCGCAAATGAGGTCATCCATCGTCACGGCGGCGGCCAGGAGGAGCCTCACTCCCTCAGGCCTGGACGTCCAGGTTCCCCTCCGCCTTGGCCTGGCTCCTGACCTGAAGTGCCCCAGGCCTGGGGTCTCCCTTACCCCAGGCCCAGCCTCCACTCTCCCCACCCCCCAGTTCTCTTCATCAGTGCTGTTTCTATTCTAACCCCCATTCCCTTCCAGGCACCAGCTCTGATCTCGCTGTGAGCCCTTGAAGGGTGGGTGTCCCTCTGCCCTGTGAACAGCTGCAGAGGCTCCAACCAGACACCTCCCAGCCACACGGAGGTGTGCTCCTCTGGCCAGCTTGGGGTGCTCTGGGCTCCCTCTCCCTCTGGCCGGGTCCCCATGAAGTGGGAGGGCCAGCACCCAGCAGGGCCATGCCACCCACCTTCCTAACTGCCCCCCAACGAAGGCTCGGGGCTACTGAGAAATAAGCACCCAGCCAATTGTCCCTCCACGGGGAACAAAAGGAAGACAGGCAGAGGAACCGAGGCCCTCCCAGCAGGCTGTGGCGGAGGCCCTGCCTATTAATAGTCAAGCAGCTGTTTGCCTCCCTGAATGAGACTCTTTATTGCAAGCTGCATTGACAAAACAGATCCCGCTCCTTCCTGCCTGCAACGTTTGGGGGTGGAGGGAGAGGTTCCTTCCTTCCAGGGAAGTTGAGAAGGTCAGCGCGAGACAAGACCTCGGGGAGGCCAAAGCCAAGGTCACTGCCACCATCCCCTCTGCCCTGTCCCTCACTCCTCCTCCCACGTTCCCAGCGTTAGCGAACAGCCCGCTGGTTCCCCTGTCCTTCCTCAACAGTCTCACCCCTCCTTTGCCCCCCAGCCCCAGTGGAGAAGCCTCAAAGTCAAGGCCCCGGGTGACTGCCCTCTGCCGATGTCCTGGACTCATTTCCTAGCCTCTCCCGCTTCAGTCCGTGTGTATGTGCCTCTCCATGTGTTCCCTTTGCTCCTGGACTTGGCACATCTTATTCCCTCTGCCTGGGGCTCCCTTTGCCTGCCCGCTTCCCATGTGGTAAGAAGCCAGTGAGATGATGCTTGTAAAATGCCTCGCCTAGCCCAGTGCCTGGCACAGTGATCAGATGTTAGCTGCAAAAAATGATTTAACTCAACGTTTCATTCACCACAGCACCTTGCCTCTCCTCAATAAGCACCTTCCATGACGGTTACTGCTCATCAGCACGGGCTTTGAGAAAGGCTCATCTAGGCCAACCCTCCTATCGAACAGGTGAGGAATGTGAGCCCGGAAGGAAGAGAGGAAAGAGCCATGAGCCTAAGGGTTAGGCACTGTCACGCAGCCACATCCCTATGTCTTGGCCTGAGCAACTAAGTCCATGGCCACCTGCTGGCCCAGCAGCCCCAAAGGGCAGGTTTGCCAGCTTCACACGAGAACAGCCTGGAACATGAGCTTTGGTTCTCAAAGCCCTCAAGGTACCTAAGGCCAGGAGTTAAGGTTAGCGTAGGAGGTAAGGGTAGGAGGAAGGAAGGAGACTTCCATTCAAGCCTTAGAGCTCGTGCTCTCTGCATTCTGGAGGTTGGCTGGCTGTTCTTGTTCGCTCTGGCTTCAAACCTTTTAAAATTGTCTTCAAGCCTGGCTGGTGTGGCTCAGTGGTGGAGCGTTGAGCCATGCACTAAGAGGTCACCCATTTGATTCCCTGGGCCAACGCCCGGATTTCAAGCTTGACCCCAGCAGGGGTTGTACAGGAGGCAGCCAATCCATGTTGATGTTTCTCTCCCATCCATGTTTCTATTCTTCTTTCCTTCTCCCTTCCTCTCTCTCTAAAATCAATTAAAAAAAAAATGTTTAGAGCTCCAAGTCTGCCCCTACTCTGTTCAACTCGTCAGGGCGGCCTTGGAGCTGTACTGCAGCCCCTCCCACGAACATGGCGCTCCGAGGCAGCCTGAGCCCCTCAAGGGCCGTCCGCTCCGCCCTACGGGCAGGCGGGGAAAGAGCGCTCCAAGGTGAATAAACAGTGTCCGTGAAGGCTGAATGGAGAGGGCTGCGCAGGCACACTCTAGGACAGGCGCCGTCTGGAACCTGCACACCGGCCTCAGTCTGGTGCTGGTGGTAAATTCACCGAGAAACATGAATGGATAACAACAGAAAATGCTGTTAGAACCGTGGGAATAAGCAATTTCGCACAGGAAGCTTTGGGAGATATTGTTTACTGTAGTCTGCCTGAAATCGGGACAAAAATGAACAAAAGCAAGATGAGTTTGGTGCTTGGGAGAGTGTGAAAGCTGCTAGTGAACTCTATTCTCCTCTGTCAGGAGAAGTAACTGAAATTCATACAGCGCTTGTAGAAAACCCAGGACTTGTCAACAAGTCTCATGAAGATGATTGATCAAGATGACACTGAGTAACCCTTCAGAACTAGATGAAGTAATGCGTGAAGAAGCATATGAGGGATACATGAACTCTATTGAGGAGTGGAAAATGGACCCCCCCCTCCCAAATACAGTAGTATGAGGGGAAAAAAATAGTCTCCAAGGAGGGACTACTCATCCCTGCCAGTACAGGCCTTTTCAGTCCACAAAGCACATTTACTTTCATGATCTCATTTGATCTCCAGGCTTCTCTTCTGTAAGCCAAGCAAGGCTCTCCCCAACTTGACTGCTGGTCAAACTGAGGTGCAGAAAAGGCAGATGACTTGCCTATGGTCACAGAGCAGGGGTGTGACCAGCTGATGCTGGATCCCAGGTCTCCTAGCTCCCTTACCACTCAACCTGGCTGTTGTTTGAGGCAGGTGGTACAATGTTCTCTGTGGTGTCAGGCCGCATCCCTTAAGCAAATAGCTCTCGGCTCAGAAGCATGAAAAGATGTTCATCCTCATTAGGATTCAGAGCAATGCAAATTAAGACCATTATGAGATATAATTTTATATCTACTAGACTGGCAAAAAAAATAAGAAACCTGAACTACCAAGTGTTGACAAGGATGTGGATCAGCTGGATGCGAACTGCTAGAGGGAATGTCTACGGGGATAAGTGATTTGGAGAACAAGCTGGCATTGTTTTATAAAGTTGATCATTCACTGTCCCTACAACCTAGCAAGTCCACTCCTGGAAATATATACTCCCGGCCACATGTACCCCTGTGCTTACCATTTTGACCACACCGATTGTTAAAATTTTGAAATAACTCTACAACAGTTGGCAAATAGCTACTACTCTAGTTTCTCCCCACTATCTCTTTGACACGTGACCTCATGTGCTCTGGCTGCCCCCGCTGCTCCCCTGGGGGCCCTACCAACATTCCCCAAGATCCAGGGCCTTTCAGAATACCTCGAGCACCCGGCTCCAGCTCCATAGCATTCATTCTGTTTGCTCAGCATCCTTACCTTTCCAGTTTGTTATTATTATGTATACCCTACAGCAGTGGTCGGCAAACTGCGGCTTTTGAGCCACATGTTAACTAATGAGTTTGCTGACCCCTGTCATATACTACCCTTTACCTCTTTGCACGCAATATGCCACAATTGCCTGATCATCACAGCTTCTAACTACACAGTAACATTTAGCCTAGTCCAGTGGTCGGCAAACTCATTAGTCAACAGAGCGGCAAACCGAGGCTCACTGCTCTCGTGCACTGGGGGGAAGTGTACAAGTTTATTCATAGCATCAATGTTTTCCGTGAAAACAACCACCACACCAACAACCACAATAACAAATAAACTGTAAATAACTGGATGTGTGTGAAAGGGCGATGCCCATCCTCTTGGGTTAGAGAAGCTACTCAGGGCTCAGGGCAGATGGAGGGGGCTGGCCCAGGCAGATGGTCATGCTGGATAGCAGGTCCTAAGCACTCACTGGGCCTGGCGCTGGAAGCATCTAATTTGCCAGCCAGAGAGGCGTTCATTATTCTTCATCCCATTTTCCAGGAAAGGAAACAGAAAGGTAGAGAAGTCAACGGTTCACCCAAGGGTCACATATTGTGCTGCTGGGGTTTGAGCTCACATCTCTCTGACTCCAAAGACCAAACTCTTCTTCGCCACTGTGAGCTCATTACCGTAGATGGGAGGCTCCTGGGGTATGGGACTTTCTCTACTCAGGATCCCCAGCATCCAGCCCAGAGCTGCTCAGCCCAGAGACTGGATACAAGAAATCGATCAAAGGGTTGTGTCTGACCTCAGTCTCTAGACCAGGCATCACTCCCTGCTTATCTGCTGCTGCCTGGTCCCGGAAGTCCTGGCCAGAAAGCCATTTCTGCCTTAAGGTCCTTGGCTTTCTGGTCTCCTGATTTTGAACCCAGATTTGTGAGACATCTTCTTTGAGAGACCCCTCCAAATCTTTAAACACACAACAACATGTCTCTCGTCACTCATTTCTTCATTCTCTAAATGCTGATTGAGCACCTGCTATGTGCAAGACCTTGAGCAAGCTTAGGACAAGCAGCAGTGGCCACATTCGGTCCCTGCTCTCTGGAGCTCACAGCTGGCCTGGTGACCCCAACCCTGAAACCATGTCCCCCCCAGAGCAGCAGCTGCTGAAATGAAGCCCAGGGGCCAGGCAAAGTGGTAAGTCCAAGTGTCGAGCACTGCAGTCCTTGGTTGGCTGTCCTGTCCCCACATGCCTCCTCTCTGACCTATTGCCAGAGGAAGACTTTATTTTTGCTCCAGGAAGAGAGGTATAGCTGTGGGCAGTTCAGTGTGTTTGTTTGTTTGGTTGGTTTTCTTAATTTAATCTCTTTAACAAATAAAAATAAAGGTAGTATGTTTGCCCAAACAGTTGACAGGCCCCACCTGAGATATTATTATTACGCTTTCCGGAATTAGAATCACATCAGTCCTGCTCGTGGCCTAGGTGACCCCGCCAGTGGAGGAAGTGCCAGGTGGGGTTCGGAGCGTGAGGTCCAGCCCAGCTCTGCCAATAATCCATGTGGAACAGCCCTATCACCCCTCCAAGGCCTTGTTTCCCTACCCTGCAAAATGAAAGGGTGGAACACACTTATGGACAGAGCTTCCACATTCATTATCTCATGTTGCCTTCACTATCTCCTTCGAGGAAGGCATTTGATCCCTATTTTTTTTTTTAAGTGAGGAAAGTAAAGCCAAAGAGACAGAAGAGTCCAGGTGAGCAAGCCAGTAAGAGGCAGAGATGAGACCTAAATCCAGGTTCCCAATCCTGACCTGGTACTCTTTTGTCCTCACGGGGGTTTCTCATACTTGAATAACATACAGATGCCTTTAAAATAGTCTCGCCGATCCTAAAGATGCATCCAGGGATCGTAGGGGCCTGCAGACACAAAATATAAGAAGCTTCCCAGTTTGGTCTCCATGAAAATCTTGGTGATTTCAGGGGGCTGTGGAATACTGACCATCCCAGGGCCAATGGGATCACAAATACACACTCGAACACACGTGTGGTCACGTGGCTACTCCGTGCTATCAGCAGACATCCAGATGATCCCAAAACACAGCTTTACATTATCATTGAAATGAACGTTAACAAATTAAAGTCTTGCCCTGATCAGTGCGGCAGACTGTAGGGTCCCAGTCAAGGGTGTGTACCTTGGTTATGGGCACATCCCCAATAGGGGGTGTACAGGAGGCAGCTGATCGATGTTTCTCTCTCATTGATGTTTCTGACTCTCTATCCCTCTCCCTTCCTCTCTGTAAAAAACAAACACCTTAATAAAATATTTTTTTTAATTAAAGTCTTAAAGAACTTCTAGAACAACACTACTCCCCCCCATCTGAGATTCTGTCAGGCTGCCTCCACATTGCCTGAAAACCCTTCCCAGTTCTAACATTCTTTGGGTTTCCCTGGTAACCATCTGCTGGTGGAAATGACAATTAAGTTGTTCAGCTGCCTGGTTCACTTAGTTCCCCCATATGGCTCTGTGCCAGGGTCAGGAAGGCCCGAATGTGCCCACCTGCCGTGACACGCCAACGAAAGAGGGACCCTCCTGAGGTCGGGGATGAGTCTCAAAATACAGAGTGGGAAAAGCCTAAGCCTGGGTGAACAGCGTTCATTCACCCACAGCCCCATTGGCTAATCTGTCCATCTGTCAACATTTGCTTCTGCCTGTTCTTTTCGAGGTCCTAACTTTGGGAGAGAGAAGATGGGGTTACAAAAATAATAAGCAATTAGCTGGCCTAATGTGCTACGATTACTGTTCTATACATACATCGAAGGACATCCTCTCCGATGACATGGCCTCCCCCTGGGAGGATGGGGGCTCACTTTGCTCTGTATCCTCTTTGTACCCCTATGATTTGTACCTTGAATATATATCACCGACTCCAGAAATAAGTTTCCACTGGAAATGGTATCCCTGACTGCCATCCAGTGCTTGGGCCACTTGAGCAGCCTGACCCTTCTGTGGCAGTGATGGTACAGGGACTTGGGGGTCAGTAAATGGTGTGAATAAGGAGGCAGCTTTCGGCCCCACTCTGATCATGGGCTCAGTGGCCTTGTCCAAAAGGCTGCCCACCCCACCCCACGGCACCGTGCCCCAACAGGGTGCTGGGCCTGGGATGAATTGCTTGAGAGTAATAAGGGTAGCCCCCTGCTGTGGCCTTAGGAGACCTGTGTGTGGGGGCGGGCCTGTGGCCACAGATGAGGGAAAGTGACCGGGCATTGCGTCCTTTTCTTTCCCCAAATATTTTCCTTGGAGCCGTTAAGTGCTCTCCCCAGCCTGCCGCCACGGGTGAATGGTGCAGCTTTCAGAGGCCGGGCTATCTGCCCTCCCTTCTCTGCAAGATCAGGAGTGCCATTCCACATGTGTCCCTGCCTCTGGAGTCCCCAGACACTGGCTCAGGATCCTGGGCCATGGTGGAAGGGAGGGGATCATAGAGCTGGTTTCATGCATCCCAGTTCCTCCAGAGATCCAACCCACTCTGAGGCATAGTTAGATGTGAGAGACCGTGCTGATCCCTTTGGGCCCTGCAAGATGAGGACATCTTAGATGACAGCTTCTCCCGAGACTTTTCTCAGTGAGTCTTCCTGCACCCCCACCCCCTTGGGGTCTTAGGACTTCTGCCATTGCCTCCTTCCGTCAGCATCCCTGAGAGCTAGAGACTGAGCTTGACTCTATTTTATAAGGGAGGAAGCTGGAGCCCAAAGTGAAATAGCTTACTCTCAAGTTCACCTGGCCTGTTGATCCTGGCTGGGCTCAGAGCCCACCCCTCTCACCCTGCCTGCCACAGGCCTCCTGCGAAGGGTCCTACGCCAGCACAGTGGCCTCAGCTTATTGCAGACTTGACTATAGAGGAAGAGAAGGCTGCTGTTCGTCCCACTAAAATGTCAAACCCTTGTGCCTCAAGACTCCATGAATAAGGGGAAAAGACAAGCCATAGTAGAAGATAGTAGCAATAGACCCAGGATCAGAATTCCCACAAATCGATAAGAACCACGCCAAAAACAAAACAAAAACAAGGAAATACAGCAGGAGAAGAAATTCAAACGACCAATCAAATGAATAAACATTCCAGCCCCATCAGAGACACACTTGGTGGCCCCCATCAGAGTGGCATGAATCCCAAAGTCTGACAATTGCATTTGAAACTGGCCAATTCCTTAGGTGGAGTCTGGTGATGGTGGCGATGGTGGCAATGGTGGGCAAAGTGAACCATCCCCGCCACAGGGACCTCCTCCCCAGGCACACACGGTGACACGTGCGAGGATGTTCACGACAGGGTCATTGTATGGTGGAAAACTGGAAATAACTCAAATGCCCATCCACAGGAAGTGGATTCATAAATTGTGGTACATGTAGTACTTAATGAAATAATCGGGATAGTGGCAACATACTGTATATGCAGAGCTCTGCCCATCAACACAGATAAGTTTCAAAAAATTGTTGAACAAAAACAAGCAAATTGCTTGTATATGAGGCTATGTACAATATTAGATCATTTACAAAAGTTTTAAAAATCTGCAATGCATTGCTTTAGTATGTGTTTTACATATGGAGCATAAATATGAAAACATGCACAGGAATGAATCACACCAACCTCAGGAATTGGGGTGTTTGACTCTCTGGGCTGGAGGGAGGGGTGTGGGCCAACAAGCATCTACTTATCTGTTTCACAGACCAGGTTGTAGAAGCATGGGAGCAATATGTATTTGTCCCCATATTTTTCTTTTAAAAAATATATATATATTTCTTTATTGATTTCAGAGAGGAAGGGAAAGGGAGAAGAGAGATAGAAACATCAATGATGAGAGAGAATCATTGATCGGCTGCCTCCTGCATGCCCCCTACTGGGGATTGAGCCCACAACCCAGGCATGTGTCCTTGGCTGGAATCTAACCAGGAACCCTTTAGTCTGCAGGCCGACGCTCTATTCACTGAGCCAAACCGACTAGGGCTGTCCCCATATTTTTCATGGGTTAAATATTTTATAATTTAAAAACAGCAGGGAGCCAGGCAACTGCTCCAAAGTCAATTGTGTCCCAGGTCACTGATCACTGTCAGAAAATGCCATCTGGAAGTTTCCTCCTAGTCCTTCCTCCTAATTCTCTTCCCTAAGGATCCCACTTGGAAACAGAGCCACTGGTGGCCTACATTCTGAATGGGCCCCTGCCCTCAGCAATTGAATGTGCAGGCTGGCAACGGCTGGGAGGGGGCTGCGTCTCCCAACCACGCCCTCCTGGTCATCTACTCCCACCCCTCACCACCTTTTCCAGCTTCTCAGCAGATGGCTGGCTGCTCACTCAGCAGGTTCCCTTCTGTGGGGAATCCTTGACAAGTCCAAAGACAAAGGAGGTTCAGAGAAGCCCCAACGCTTTGTCAGAGGAGATCTCTGCAAACCACAAACTAGGCTCAACCAGGGATGCTCGGTGGGGAGAAGTGAGCTGGGAGTCAAGACATCTGGTCATTTGCTCACCGACTCTGGGTCAGTGACACACCTCTCTTAGCCTCGGTGTCTCCACAGGTACACCGAGAGGATAAACGGTCTAATGTGGTGGTTCCAAGCCCAGAAGCATCAGCGTCAAGGGTGTGGAGGGAAGGGGAGGGAGAGGGGCGCGGGGGAGCTTTTAAAAACATAAATCGCAGGGGCCCCTTAATTAGAATCGCCTGAGGTGGGCTCTGGAATTGTGTTTCTATTGAATCGCTGGGCGATTCCAATGCATGGCCACGTTTGGGCACCATGTGACAGCCATTCCAAGTTGGACGTCCATGTGTGTGAGAAAACTCGGTCCACACGGCCTTATTTTCTCTCCCCATCCCCAGTGCCTTCCTGAGTCCTTGTTAATCACCCACCCTGAATAGTTCATGCCAAGCGGGGTGCTGGGTGAGAAAGAGGGAGCAGATGAGCCTCCAGAATGCAGCCCCTCTCTGCCTCCCACTCCTTGGTAACGGCAGGGAAGCTGAGAAAGAGGGGAGGGGGCAAGCACTCTCCCTTCCATCGGTGGAGGAGGGCCAGCGGTAGGGACAGGCCCATCTGCTGAATTCCTGCCCCTTTGCCCCCAGGCCCAGGGCTCCCTTCCTCTCTGCTCCACCCCCAGCAAGGGCAGGAGTCACCACGAATCACAGAATCCTGGAAAAGCAAAGGCAGACAGGTTTTCCCCATCACAGCCATTCACCACCGTCTTACTACTTATATTGTTACTTAATTGGCACTTTCTTTTATATTGACTCACCGTCTTTTTTTACTTGAATGCCTACTTTTGCCTCATCCTAAGCAATAATATTTGTGAAATAACAGGTTTCATGTGCTAGTTATTTTTTTGTTAATACACATTAAGATGAACACATAATGATTTCCATTTTTAGGGTCCATCTATTTATCTCCTGATGTTACTTTGCGCGTCACGGCACTTCCAGAAACACTGAACTGGTCCAACCCTCTGATTTTACAGTGATGCAAAGGAGGCTCAGGGAGGGGGGCTTGCCAAGGTGGAACCCCGTATTCCCATAGACAGCCGCACTGAGGGGGTGCATACCTCCGGGCCTGTGATGGGCTGCAGGCACCCTGGTGACCTTGACCTTTGGGAGACCTTTCTTTGGTTGTTTACTGCCCCCTCCTGGCAGGTCCTTCTGCAATATGGCTCTTCCTAGAAAGAACAGCCAGAAGAGAGGCCTCCTCATGGAACAGAGATGACCCTGAACGAAGTGAGAAGTCAGGAGAGTCAGGGAAGAAGAGGTTGTTGAGGAGATGGCATTTGGACTTGGCTTTGAAGAAGGAACAGACTCGGATGGGCTTGGATGCCTGTGAAGAAGCTGTGAGTTGATCCGTGGTCAGTGGTTCACCCCTGGGAGGTTTGATAAGCAGGGCAGTGATGCGATGCCAAATGCAGTGTGGAGAGCGGTGGCCAGCCGGTGGTCTCTGGACCACTGTGGTCCGTGAGGTCCGAAATGTTGGCATGGAGGACAGGAGAGAAGAGAGCTGTGGCAGAGGCGGCATGAAGGAGAAGGTCCCTGGTGAAGAGGGACAGGGCCTGGCTCTGCCCCTACCCTACTGGGGACCTCGCCACGTCCATTCCCACCTCTGGGCCTGCTTCCCTATCAGTCAGAGGAGAGAGCTGGGCTCGATGCTCTCCAAGGATCCTTCCAGCTCTGGGAGATAAAAGCACATAAATAAGAAATTATGCTGCAGGGACTGTCAATTGTTACAATCCTTTTGATAGTTAATCTGGCTTTTAGCTATTAAAGTAAGACCGGCATCCCCTTTGGCCTACATTTGATTCTATCCTGCCATAATGAAAGCTCAGGGCTACAAGGATTTATTTAGAGCAGCACCATTGTATCAGCCAGAAAACTAGAAGTGAGTAATCTGTGTCATGCTGTCTCCCACCTCTGTCTGTCATTCATCTTGCCCGGGGACCGAGCACTCGGCAGCTGGAGCGTGTCCAAACCCTGCCGCTCACAGGAGGCCTGGCCCATGCCTTGGGCTCTCTGTGCTTCGGTTTCCTCGTCTATAAACCAGGCTGGGTCCCAGTGACATGCCTCCTAGGATGCTCTGAGGATGAAACTGGTTGGTGCCCATATACCTCCCAGCACAGCGCTGGCTCACAGCACCCGCTCTACAGATGTGAGCTGTCACTCACTGTTACTCAAAAGGCTATTTCAGATCCAAACGCCTGGAGAAATGGCTCTGACACGTTATTAAGTGGAAAAGCTAGTTGCAGAGTTGTGCATTTAGTTTGACCCCCTTTTGTGAAGAAGAGGAAGAAGAGGAAAAGAGGAAGAAGAAGAAGAGGAGGAGGAGGAGAGGGAGAGAGGAGAGGGGCAAGAGAAGGGAGGGGAAGGGAGAGGAAGAGGAGAAAGAGAAGGAGAAGGAGAAGGAGGAGAAGGAGAAGAGAAAAAGGAGGATTAAAGCCTTATGAAGGAGGTGCGTGTTTGTCCCTACAGAGGAAGGATGTGAAGGAATCTGACACCAGCTCCAGCCTGCCCCTCCCTCAATGATTTGCATTTTTAGGGTCCATCTATTTGGACCAGTTGAGTTGTGGAGGAAAGACCTGGAATATGGGGAGTGGGCTGGGACTGGATGAGCAGAAAGATTAACTTTGTCTCTGTACACCTGTGAGTTGTTTGAGTTGTTATTTCAGTAATAACTTGGCAATCTTTTATAAGCCTTCAAAATCTCCAGGGAGATTAAAGAAAGAGAAAGAGAGAAATTGTCATCCCATGAGAGAAAAGGAGGCCATGCGAATCTTACTGGCCCAAATGACTTGGTCTAGGGAGAACCGGTTGTTACAGTGGATGAAGAGACCCTCTCTGGGTCCTGGGGTCAAGGGCAACCTGCCCAGATGAGACTCTCACTTGACAGTTCCAATACTGGATCCTTTTCCAACCTCTCCACCCAAAAGAAATGTTGAGGCCCCTGACTGGTTTGGCTCCATGGATAGAGCGTCGGCCTGCAGACTGAAAGGTCCCAGGTTCGATTCCGCTCAAGGGCATGTACCTTGGTTGTGGGCACATCCCCAGTAGGGGGTGTGCAGGAGGCAGCTGATGGATGTTTCTCTCCCATCGATGTTTCTAACTCTCTTTCCTTATCTCTTCCTCTCTGTAAGAAATCAATAAAATATATATTAAAAGGGAAAAAAAGAAATGTTGAGGATCAGAGAAGCCAAGAGAATGGCCAAGGTCACGCAGCAGAGCCAGGCCCAGAGGGTAATTTCCTCACTCCTGGCACAGCACCCTCCCCATATCATGGCACCTACCTCCCACCTCTGTGCCTGAGGCACTCCTGCTGATACAGGAAGGGGATGACGCCCCACCTGCTTTGCTTCCCTTGCTGCTGACAGTCCTTTCCGCACTCATGTTCTGAGTGCCCTCCCTGTGCCCTGCTGGAGAACTCCAGATGATGAAGGCATGCTGCTTACCCGAGAGGCGCTCCCAGTCCAGTGGTTTGGAAGCTTCTGGCTTCCACTACGAACAAAGACATCTTTTTCTAACGGGTAGGCAAATGCTCTGAAGCTAATTTTTCTTTTTCTTTTTTTCTTTTTTAATGCACTGTTTTTGTTTGCTGCTGTCTTAATTGTTGCCATGTTATATTCTACCAGTTTAATGTTTTAATTTTGTGCTTGGGCCCTGAGGCAATTCAGTGAAGGGTATGATTTGGAAAATCAAGGAAATAAAGAAATTGTCCACAGAAGAGCCAGCCTCCCAGGAGCCGAAGACAAGGCCTAAGTGCCTCAAATGAATTTTATTAGGAACAAAACAAAAACAAACAACCTGTTGCCAGACGGAGGAATTAGACCATCCTGGTTTTGTTTTGTGTTTGATTCTTGTTGTGTGTTTTTTTTAATTTTAAACCAGTCCTCCATTTCTTCCAAAGTCTGCCAAGGACTCAGCCCCTGGTTCCTTCTCCATTGCCTTCCAGAAGCCTCCACATTTCTGCTTCCAGGCCTGTATTCAGGGTACGCCAGCCTCTGCCTCCTCTCCTCTGCAGGAGACTGAAGCCACCCCTTGCATTTGCCAATACTTATTGATTGGGATGCAGCCTCTAGAGAATGTACATTCTATTAAGGTATGCATTCTCCTGGGGCGACAATGCCCCCAAGGGGGTGAAATTGGTTCTTGGAAGGGTGAAAATATCTTTGACCTTCTAATTCAATGCCCTGTTTTGTATGCTCATCACCTGTTCACTGTCTCAGTGAGCAGCCCATCTAGCTATCAAGTCAGTAACCTGGGCATCACCATCAATTCAGGTTGCTAACCCTCTCCCAGCTCAAGCTCCTGATTACCAACCTCACAGCAGCCCCGCCCACAAAGGCTTCCTGTCTCCCTGAAAATTAACCCTGTCTGTCCCTGTCTGTCTCCACTGTCCTCCCTGCCCAGATCCCAGGGTCCAGAGCCTGGGCATCTCTTTGGCCAACACTTAGACTCCTGTGCCCTTTCCCCCAATCCGGCAAAGCCCTCGGCCTGGATACATCCCACTAAGCGCTTTCCCCCTGCCTATATCCAGGTAGGTGAACCAAGAAAGCAAATATCCAGCAATTAGGGATTCTGTAGACAAATTTGCTCTTCAACTCTCTGAATGCTCATTGTCCTCCTTCCTTCCACTCCTCCCCACCTCTTCCTCGCTCACAGCAGACCTTGCCTCCCACTTGGCAGAAAAAATAGAAGTTCGAGATGAAATCTCCCTTAACATCCCACTGCAAACCTACATCTACATCTGCACCCGTCCTCCCTGTGTTCCTTCTTTGGGTTCTGGAGAAGCCATCCCTCCTCCTCTCCCCCAGACCAACCCTCCCACCACCACCACCACCTACTTGCCCGATCCCACCTCTCACGCGTGCTTGTGAACATCCTTACTGATGGTCTCCCCTGTTTCCTGCACCCCTCATTGATCTCTCTCCCTTTTGATCTCCTATCAGCCTTTAAGCACATTCAAGTTTCTTTCACTGCACAACACACATGGACCCTGACTCAAAGAAGTTCTTTCCTCCATCTGACCTTCTCTATCATTCCACAGAAGTAGCACTCTTCCTGCAGCCACCAAATTCCCCAGCCTGTCATTAAACCAAAACCAGTAGTTCCACTCTCTGTCCTGTCCCACCTCTTAGAGCATTCATTCCCCTTGGACTCCCCCCACCTTCCTGAAACTCTCCCTTGCCTTCCTTCCCTACAGTCACTCCCCTGGGTTTTCTCCTCCCTCCTCATCCTGTGCACACTCCTCTGTCTTTATGCAGCCCTAAACTGTGGGTGTGCCTTGGAGTTCCATCCCAGGCCACTCCTCTTCTCTCTTCATGCTCTCTCTCCCTGGACAATCCTGTCCTCATCCATGATCATCTCTCCCCATCTCCACGTGAGTCAAACCCAGGCTTCCAAGTGCTTCCTCAACATCTGCATTTCGATCTCAACATGTCTTACAGGGAACTTTCACTTTCATGTCCACTACCCACCCTTCCCCCTCCTCACTCCTTCCCCATCCCAGGCCTCTCCGGTTTCCCCTGTCTCTGTGAAAGTCACTGTCTGCCCATTTGCACAGAGACGTCTGAGACTATTCTAGTACTCCCCGTCTCTTACCTTCCTTTTCAACACATCTCTGATGACTTTACTACCCAATAACTCTGGAAGCTTCCACAGCTCCCCCACTCCACTGTCACCAGCACCACCTCCATTCTCCATGGATGCCTGCCTGCACTCCTAACCCTGAACTTGTCTTCCTACATTTTACTCAGACATACACTACTCCATTCTCCACTGGGCATCCACCCAGGTCACCTTAACATTCCCATGTCATCCTGTCACGCTCAGGCTATTCTGTCCGTGGCTTCCAATCACTCGCAGGATGAAAAGAAGATCCTAAATGTGAAATCTATCCTCCACCCACCTGCTAGACTGCCCAGTCCCTCTGCTTTCCCTCCGGGCCCTACTATAAATTACTTTACTACCTCTGCTCTCAGCTGTATCTGCTGCCCCAGGCCCTTTGCACAGCTTCTTCCCCCAGGGCCCTTCCCCCATCCTCCCCTACACACAGTTAAGCTTTCCTCACAAACACCACTTCCTCAGAGAATCCATCCCTAACACCCAGGGAAAGGTAGATCCCTCCTTCCTGTTGAATGATTTCACGGTAATGGCTAACATACATACATACACACACAGCACTGTGTTAGGAAGCTCTTCCGAGCATTTCCACTTAGAACTCATTTATTTACTCCTCATGATGACCCTATGAGGTAGAAATTGCTAGTATAGTTATTTTACGGATGAAGAAATTGAGGCACAGAGAAGTTATGTAACTTACTAAGGTCACATCATTTATAAGAGGCAAAGCCAGAACTAGATCGGGGGGGCAGTGTGACTCCAGGGTGGAAAACACTGTCCTTTTCCTTTCTGCACTCACTCTAACAATGAATTGGCATGCCTGTTTGTTTAGCGTGCGTCTCCCCCATTAGGTGGTAAGCTCTATTGGGATAGAGACCATTTCATCCTCAATAATGGGTAAACACTTGCTAACTAGCTATGTGTAGATTAGTCTCTTCCCTCTTCGTCCTTCACTGCACTCAGTCAGTCACTGGTCCTATCCCTCCCCTCCCCATTTCTCCCTAGTGCATTCTTTGGAGGCTCAGTATGTGCTTATCTACTGTATGTCCTGATATTTGATGGGAAATGTTAAGTGTCTGTACACATTCAACATTTTCCAGAGCAAAGACGAGGTGGTTCATGCTGTCTTCAGATTCTTAACAGGTCCATGAAGTTATAAAACAGCTCATTAAAATAGTCCCCAGCCTAGCTCATCCTGTCCCCGCCAACTTCCTCTCAACTTCCTCTCAACAACCCCACAGCCACTAGTTTTTTCTCTCTCTGCGAATCCATCCTCCACACTTGGGTCATAACAATCTTTTAAAAACACAAATGCAGGCCGCCCTCCTGAATAACACCAGTGAGAGACTACCTATTGTTTTTGAAGGGCAAACTCTGCTGGTGGCTGAGGGGGTGCTATACGCACTTGTCTACTTCTTCATTCTCGTGTTCCCTCTTCCCACCCCCACCCCCAGCCCTAGAGCCCAGCAGCACGGATTGGGTTCTACATTTGGGTTTACCAACCTACACCAGCCTATGGCTTTTCCTGTCTTTACGCAGATGATGCCTCTGCCTTTCCTCCTGCATCTAAAATTTCCTATCCATCTTTAAGTTTCAGTTCAGATGTCTCCTTGGGTGCCCCGCATCTCTGCTCCCACAGGCTCTGTCTGTCCCCGGCAGTGCACTTAAGGAATTGAATCATGGTTGCTTGGTTACCATGTCTCTCGTCCCTGTGAGTTTTGTGGGCAGCCGCCATGCCTTCTTGGTCTTTTTATCCACCCCCTCATTTCATAGCCCATGCTACTCAAGATATGGTGCTCAATAACTATTTGCTCAGTGAATAAGGACAAATAGTTTGCCAATGTATGAAACATCCAAACCTGTAAAACATTTTATGAATTTATTTGAGCCTAACTGACGATTGTTGGGAGGCGAAATCTCGATGGATTGAGAAAATGTGCCAGAGAATGTCAGCTTTGCATCTCACTTTATAAATTACAATAAAAGGAGGAGGTGTAAAAGGGTTACATAAAATCTATTGGTATTGATAGATTAGGGAGGCAGGAGAAAGCAAAGCAGGGGCAGGGGGGGGAAATCTATGAGATTGTATAAAAAGTAAAATGAATCGCCTGCTGGTGTTGCTCAGTGGTTGAGCATACACAGATTCCGGCCAGGACACATGCCCAGGTTGTGTGCTCCATTCCCAGCAGGGGGCATGCAGGAGGCAGTTGATCATTGTTCATGTTTCTCTCAGATGTTTCTGTTTCTTCCTCTCCTTTCCTCTCTCTCTAAAAATCAATAAAAACATATTTTTTAAAATGAATATACACTTCCTTTGGTGTATATAGGATAGCTAACAGTTAACTTAATCATGATAATATCAATGAGGGGATTTGTGGTCTCTGCTCTAGGACGGTGGTTGTACTTTGAGGAGTTCAGAAAAAAAGAAAATTACTTTGATATTCCAAAGGTATGGTATCATAGGTGCAGAAAAAGACAACAAACAGCGCAATCGAGGCAAAGATTGACCTTTGTCCAGGAAAGTCTAGGACGTGACTACCTACCATGACTCGATTTTAGTTAGGAAGTTTTAATTTCAGGCCACTTTCTGTCTCTGAGTTTGTAAGGCTCACCATGTAGATCTCTCCTTTTCATCCACAGGTTTCTAGTTCACGGGTCCGAAAAAGTGCGATGTGAATAACTGGGTTTATAACTGGAAATTCAAGTCTAGAAAACATCCAGATGAGGATGTTCAGAGATGAATAAAGCCAATCGCATCTTCCAAGGTGGAAGACGAACTCCTTCAAAGGGTTAAGACTGAAGGATGTAAGAGAGTCATACTTA
>PVJN01014200.1:0-15841 GCA_004026805.1 Lasiurus borealis
ATCACATGATCTCACTCATTGGTGGACAATAAAGAACATTATAAACTGATGTACAAAAGGATAGATACAGAGGCAGTAAAGCCTCAAACAGACTGAAATTATAGCAGGAAGATTAAAGTTAGGTGGGGTAGATGGGAGATCAATCAAAGGACTTGTATGCATGCATATAAGCATAACCAATGAACACAGACACTGGGGGATTGGGGTATGCCTGGGAGGGAGAGGGGGCATGGGGAGACATGTATAAAAAATTAATAATAAAAAAAAGAACCATATGCCTAGACAGTATTTTTATTTAATTCTTAATATATTTTTATGCATATGTGAATAGAAATAGAGGATTGTTGGTTTGTTTCAAGACACTGGGTTTCTAAGGGAAGAAAAATTGCCATTGGCCTTGGACCTCTGCACTGCCTACTTGGGAGTAAGCTGATCCTCCTTCAGACCAGCATCTGAAGCACAGGCTTGTGCATACAACTTCTGTCCCATCTACCAGGCACTCCTGACATGATCCTATTACTGAGGACAGGTTTGCCTTTTCCCATTCCTGCCTGGTCCTCTCTCTGTTGTTGAAGAGGAGTCAGGTGCTTAGCAGCATACCCAGCATGCACTGGGCTGGAGTGCTTCCCACCTGGTGCATGATCAATCACCATGGCAGGCCCTCCAGTTCCCTGCTAGCTTTTCTTCCCTGGAAGTTATTTTTTTAAGAATTGCAAAAGGCTGAAACTGGTTTGTCTCAGTGGATAGAGCATCGGCCTGTAGACTGAAAGGTCTCAGGTTTGATTCCAGTCAAGGGCATGTATCTTGGTTGAGGGCACATCCCCAGTAGGGGGCATGCAGGAGGTGACTGATCGATGTTTCTCTCTCATCAATGTTTCTAACTCTCTATCCATCTCCCTTCTTCTCTGTAAAAAATCAATAAAATATATTTTTAAAAAAGAATTGCAAAAGGGTAAACCTGTATAGTAAAGAGACACCTCCCCAGGCTCACAGTATGGAATGAAATAAGTATCTTCTCACCTTGGTTTCAGTGGGAATATTTTTCGTGACTAGAGTCCTGATGTATGAAGATTCATGCAAGAATGGGCCTTCCTTCCCTGACTGTCTGCACCACCTCTGCTCTGGCCAGAGCCGCCTTTTCACTCCAGCCCAGAGTCACCTTTCTGCTTTGGCCAAGAGCTGCCTTTTTGCCTTTCCACACTTCCCCAGAGGTCCGGAGCAGATGGGGTGGTGCAGAACACCTGTGTTGACACCATGGGGACGATGCAAGCGTCCTACCCCACCCCTGGCTGCTCAACACCTGCATATGCAAATTAATCATCTTTGTTGGGTTAATTTGCATACTCATTCCTGATTGGCTGGTGGGCATCACAAATGTATGGTTAATTAGCATGTTATTCTTTTATTAATGTAGACTAGAGGGTATGTCCCTCAGCCCAGCCTGCACCCTCTCCAATCTGGGACTTCTCAAGGGATATCTGACTGGGATCAAGCATAAATGGGCAATTGGACATCCCTCTCACAATCCAGGACTGCTGGATTCCAACCCCCCACCTGCCTGCCTGCCTGCCTGATTGCCCCTAATCACTTTTGCCTGCCAGCATGATCACACCCTAACCACTCTCCTGACAGCCTGATCCATGTCTAACTGTTACTCTGCCAGTCCAATTTCCCCCAACTGCCCACCCCTGCCAGCCTGGTCACCCTAACTGCTCTCTCCTACAGGCCTGGTTCCCTGCAACTGCCCTCCCCTGCAGGCCTGGTCAACCCCAACTGCCCACTCCTACCAGCTTGGTCTCCCCTAACTGCTCTCCTCTGCTGAGCTGATCACCCCCAACTGCCCTCCCTTGCAGGCCTGGTTGCCCCCAACTCTCCTCCCCTGCAAACCTGGTCCCCTCCAACTGTCCTCCCGTGCTAGCCATCTTATGGCAGCCATCTTGTGTCCACATGGGGACATCCGTATTTGACCACATGCGGGCAGCCATATTGTGTGTTGGAGTGATGGTCAATTTGCATATTATTCTTTTATTAGATAGGATTAAGTCAACACTGAGGCAGGAACATGGGCTGTTCTATTCCCTCAGGCTCCATCTGCCTGGCCCATCTTCTGGCATTGGGGTGTTTGTCATGCTGAGTTTTAATCTCACTTTGTCCTCAAAAATACTTCAATAGGAAGGCAAAAGAGATCCATAAACATCGGCTCATAAGATGCCATTTTGTGCCATTTTAACCACAAATAAAGTTCACATATAGTTCATGTTAACGTTTTAAGTTTGTAAACCCTCATCCCCAAGGCCATCATGCTAAAGTCAGAGAAATCCCAAACAGCTGATGGTAAGTTTCCTCTCACAGGCCTCTAACATTTTATATAAACTATTTTGCTTATCTCTCCAGCTGCAAATTGCCCCCAGGATTTAACTGGCCAGGGGAGAAAGTTTGCATCCAGTTTCACAACAATGAGAGTAGTAGTTTTTAACCTCTGAATACATGCATAATGATCTAATGTAGGCAACTTAAAATTGAAATATGCAAATAGTTAAAGAGATTTGGTCTGAGCCCTATTATTCCTGTTTCCTCTGGACCCTCTGGAACATTTTGGTAATTGACATTTATTAGGTTTAATGTTCTCCACATGTAAGATGTCTACAGCACTCACCCCTCTTTATTCCCTCTGAACTATGAGAAAGCAGAATACTTCTTCAGTCATCCCTTCGTGGGCTGTGGCTGCAAGGAGGAAAGGGAAAATAAGTCAGTGTTCCACTTTATGGTCCAAGACGCAGCTCACATATCACACTTTTATCTGTGGGATGCAAACAAGTCCAATAAATAAAAGAATGGGTGAGCAGTTTGTGATTGGAGTTCACACTCCCTTAGACTTGCTGAGGTGTTTGGGAAGTGGGCATGTGTGGCCAGTAGACTGTGAAGAGCAATTGAGACATATGGTCAGATAGACAAGTGAGAGCATGGGAAGGCAGCATTCTAGGTCAGAGAGGAGGAACTCAGAGCACAAGGTCAATTTATCCTTCTTTGAGTTACCAGAGTTTTACTTTGTTTGAAGCTCTCTTCTTACTTTCCTGATAATGCTTTCCACTACAAGAACTTCAAAATCCATCCTAGAAGTCCAGAAGGAGTCTGTGTGCACAGTAGTCCTCCTTCAGTGTTTGCTGAATTGAGCAATTGAATGATGCTCTAGATGAACACACACGCACACACAAATGTGGTCAGATTTCACCCAGGAGCACCCAGGCCCAGGAACAAGAGCAGGTTTGAAGCGGGTTTGATGAGGTGACAGTGGGGTTTGGTGGAAGACCTAGGCTATTGTGTGTTACAAAGGCATTGCTGGAAAAGCTGATTTAGGCAGAGAAAGGGAGAGAAGAGTGCAGCAAGATGATTTCAGGAAATGAAGAAAAAAGCTACAGCACCAGAGGGTAAAGGAGAAAACAATTCAACAAGAGGAAGGGCAAGGAAGATGATGAAGATAAAGTGATTGGTAAGCAAAAGCCAAGCTCAGAGCTGAGGACCACAGAGACCTTCAGAGTCTGGAGTCTCAATGAGATCCCTCTGACAAGGACCGACACAGGCGAGAACAGGGAGGACAGTACTGCAGCGGTTAGGTGTAGTCCCAAAGAGGTGGTGCAGAGGCCAGAGGGGCTGGAACCCCGTGGTCAGCACATCAGCACAAGCATCCATGTGGCAGAGGTGACTAGGGACATGGCAGGAGGCAAGCAAGGAAGGTGGAAGCATTCATATTGGTTGTTAGCTTCCATATGTAGATGTTGAACTGAATTCTTCAGTGAGACCCACAAGATACCATGAGAAACCCTAAAATCCTCAGCACATGCTTTTTCAATCCTTCTTTAAATTAGTGAACATATAATAATTTGAAAAGGAATTGATTTATTGGTTCTCATTGAAAAAGTAAAAAAGAATTTGTTAAATCTTATCTAAATAAGTGAAAGTAGATACTTGTCAAAAGTGGTAAAACAGAGTCATGGTGACAATTACAATCCAGAAAAGAACCTCACAAGGTACAGATCAAGGGCCCAGCATCACTGCAAGGGTACTTAGAAGAACAGCTACTTTCTAAAGTTGGCCATTTTCACAAGAACCCACACAACAAAAGGCTATGAAAGTGGTATCTGGTGACTGAAGATTTAGGAGCCCCACAGTCCATTTTTGCCTGGAGTCTGGACACCTGGTTTCCACTCTTTGCCAGAGGTGAGAGTGGTAATGTTTCTCTTTAGCAGCAGCCTTTAGCTAGAGGCAAGAAGGGTTTGATTTTGTGGGCCTCATTTGTGTGTGTTTTTTGACCACTGATCTAGGCTGAGAATCTTTCTTCACAGCTAGAGATTTGTATTGGTTTTTGTTTGAGAGTATTTGTCTCAGGGAGAGACTGGGACAGTTTGTCCTGGGAAATCAAACTTAGTCTCCAGCCAAGCAAATCTCATGGGCTGGGACTTGCAGAGGGGACACTGTTTTCACCTGGGCTCTGGTGGGACAGTTGGGACACTGAGGCTCATAAATGCAGAGACAGCAGCCAGAACAGCCATATCAGTTAACCCACAAAACCAACTGAAGTTTCTCCCATTCAGAAGAGGATGAGTGGATGGAATGCAGAGAAGCCAGCCCATCTCTGCTGTGCCCCCCACTTCCACCTGCCTCCCCAGTAGCTTAAGCCATCTTACTGATACTGTTCCAATGTCTCTCTTCTCTCTCCATCTCAGGGTCTCTCTATGGCTTCACTCTCACCTCCTTGCACTATCCTTTCCCTGTTAGTCACTGAAAAAACAAAAGCCAGAGGTCCTGGCCAATGTTCTGAATACATTTTCACCCCTCAACATCATCTCACTCTTCTCTGTCTCAAATATGCCCAGCGCTTCTGTCTTCTAAGGAAAGTAAAAGCCACCTTCAGGCCTGCTACCCCGCAAGTCCAGGCCTCCTTACCTTCCCAATCCTTTGTGTGAACCACAGTCTGTGATAATAAAACATAATAAATATTTGGTCTTTGTCTCCAGTTCTTGTTCCTGACACAGTCTCCAGAGTGATGACTATCTTCTGTATGCTAATGAGATGGCTAGTACTTGGAGGCCCCTAGATAGAGGGTTGGAACTGGTAGGCCCACTCCCAGGCCTCTAGGGAGGGGAGGTGGGAGCTTGGGCTGGATATTGAGTTAAATGTCAATGGCCAATGACTCAACCAACCATGGCTATGTAATGAAGTTGCCTAAAATACCCTGAGAAATGGAGCTTAGAGAGCTTCTGAGTTTTGAGCACGTGAGGTGTAGGGAGAGTGATATGCCCAGGATGGCTATGGAAGCTCTGTGCTCTTTCCCATACCCGACCTAGACACCCCTTCCATTGGCTGCTCCTGGTTTTACCCTGAGTTCTGTGAGATAATCTAGCAAATAATCAAACTTGAGGAAGGGGTTGTGGGAAGCCCTGATTTAAGTTGGTTCATCAAAACAAAAGTGATCCCCTGATACTTGAGACCAGCATTTGGAGTGGGAGAAGTTTGTGGAGCTAAACCCTACACCTATGAAACTGACATTAACTAGATAATTAGTGTCAGAATCGAACTAGACTGTAGGACATCCAGTCCGTGACCAGAGGATCAGAGAATGGGTTGTTGGTGTGGCAATTCCCCACATGTTGGTGTCAGAAGTGTTGTGGGGAAAACAACTCCAAGAGCCTATGCTGCCTGCTCTTTTCTGACCCTTGCTACCCCAGCTGCACTGTCTCAATGATGGCCTTTTCTCTGGGGGACCTCAGCCTTTCCTAGGCCTGACTCTGGTTTGGAAATTTATCTGGTTCACTTGAGTGAATGGCTTCCATTTCTGATGTTTTTACCCTCAATTATGGTCTTACTGTTCCTAATTATTTCTGATTAACCCCATAGTTATAGAGCAATAAGAATCAACTGATTCTTCTGACATGACATCATGTAACTTGCCAGGAATAACAATCCTTCCTTAGGACATAGTCTGTTACCCTCATCTCACGCCTCCTTCATCCAGCCAATTAGATGTGCTTGTCCTCTCATCCAATACCTTGAAACAGTGATTTGATCACCTTCAAAGAGAGGTCATTATTCTTTCTTCTGCTGTATTACCATCACATATACCATAGATATTTGGGAAATTATTAAAGTTGACATATATTTAAATCATCTCTCAAATCTGTTTACACTATGTATTATGTACTTGACTCCCCCAATTGAAAAAGTTCTTTACTCAGTTGTTCATCCCCCACACCCAGTTAGTATTCTTTTCTCTCCCCCTCTCTTCATTCCAACTCTAAAATACTTCTTATGCTCTCAATCTCTATTTCTGCACACTCCACACCATTCTCATTACATTTGATGGGCTTCCATCTCCATAACTCCCAAGACAGCTCTTCCTAAGTTCATCAAGGAGCTCTTTGTCATCATACTATCTAATAAAGAGGGAATATGCTAATTGACCATCACTCTATCACAAAGATGGTTGCACCCATAGCTGAGGCCAAGTTCCCATAAGGAGCCTCAATGAGCAATCAGCAGGGACCTGAGGCTTCACCCTCCCACACCCCTGTGGGGCTTGACAGGGGACCTCAGGCCTTGTCCCCCACCTGCAGGGATTGACATAGGATTTCAGGTCATTCCCCCCACCCAATAGGGCTTGACAGGGGACCTCAAGGTATACTTTCTGTCCTGGTCCTGGGCTAGAGGACCTCAGGCTGCTCTCCCTACCCCAGCACCTGGCCACACCCTCCACCAGGTGGGGCTTGACAGAGGATTTCAGGCCATTCCCCCCTACCCCAGCACTGGGCCAGGGAACCGTAGGCTGTGTCCCCCTGCCTATCTGGGCTTGACAGGGGACCTTAGGCCATGCCCCCCACCCAGTGGGGCTTGACAGGGGATCTCAAAATGCACCCCCAGTGCTGGGTTGGGGGAACTCAGACCACACCCCCACCCAGCAGGCTTTGACAGGGGACCTGAGGCTGTGCTCCACCTCCTACTATCCGCCCCCCCCCCCGTGGCGTGGCTTTATCTAGCCATGTCCCCCACCTGGCAGGGCTTGATAGAGGACATCAAGACATGCCCCCCACCCTGGTCTGGGCTGTGGGACCTTAGACCATGCTCTCCATCGTGGCACTGGGCCAGGAGACCTGAGGCTACACCTCCTGCCCGACAGGGCTTGATAAATGTAGGACTGGCTGGGTCTGGATCTAGCCCAATTAGGGGGTGGGACAGCCATGTCTGGGTCTCACGTGATTTTGAGGTTCATGTGGGTGGGTGGGGACTTGACTTTGGGTCCCATGGTGAGCCCCAGACTCTGACAGGAGGAAGGTTTTCATATACATTTTACTAATTTTCTTTTATCTCTGACACTTCTATTATTAGAGAAAGGGCAATTAGCAATATTAAATTATTTCCTCTAATTAATCCCTTTTAATGTGCATAAATTTTGTGCACTGGATCACTAATCTATATATATAAAAGCCCAGCTACCAGAATAGTGGAACAACCAGAATGACTGGAATGACCAGTGGCTATGATGTGCACTGTGGCAGCCAGCTAGCTTAATCTTGGCCCTGATCAGTTCCCCCCTCGTCCCAGTTGGTCCAGCCCTCAGTTGGCCCCTAACACCCCAATCAAGGGTGTGGCCAGCTGGCCAACTGCCTGTGGCCCTTCCCCCAACCAGCCTGGCCTGACCTCACCCATGCATGAATTCATGCACCTGGCCTCTAGCAAGCAATAAGCTTTTCTCACACCTTTTATTTAATTCCCAGTGGTGCTTGATAATGTTAATAACACCTTTCTTCTCAAATCCTCCCTTGGTTTTCTGGTATTCTTATGGTTTTTCTCTGACTATCTTGCAGGAGCATGTTTCTCTCTCCAACAAATAAATGGTGGAGAGCTTCAGAACTAGTCCCAGGTCTTCTTTTCTCACCCTGCACTCTACCTCCAGACTATCAGCTATACATGTAGCTTCAATTAGTTATCACCCATAAGTAGATGACTGATACATTAAAGTTACAGTGTTAGCAGGTGACTACCATGCATTTGGACCTCACCCCTGAGCTCCAGTCCCCTTTTACATATACCTTCCTCATGGATGTCTCAAAATTCTCTCAGACCCAACGTAAGTAAAAGTGAATTCATTGTTATATCAGTCCTCATGTTGGCAGAAAAGCAATAGCACCTTCCACTAAAGATATATTAAGAAGCATTTTTTTATTATATTTACCAAGGTGCAGGAAAAGTAAAAGGAAACCAACAGGGACAGTGAGCAGGGGGAATAAATACTCTGCCCTCATTCTCCTCCTGGCCTGTGACCACCCGATCACTGGCAAAACTCAACCAGAAACTGTGGGACCTATGGAGGCGAGCAGTCCACAGTCCAAGGGCTCATCATGGAAGAAAGGGAGCAGAGCTGGAAGGACACATGAATAATGCTCAGCATGATGATCCTCCCACCAAAACCAGTTCTCTCACAGCATTCCCTACTCAACGAGCAATGCCACCATCTGCACATCAATCCTCCGGAAATCTAGAGTATTCTCAACACTCCCTCTTCCTGACCTCCATGTCTAAGCCATCATAGGACTCCTCAGAACAATCTGGCCTCAACTATTTTAAAGCACATTGCTTCAGGTTTCATGTACATTGCTTTCAGAGCACTCATTACAGTGAATGCTGCATTTCTGGTAGGATTGCTTTACATGCATCATTCCCCCTCCAACCTGTCAACGCCATGCAGCAGAGACTGATTAATTTCACTCACCATCGTCTTTCCTGTCTCTTGCTCTGTCGCTGACATGGAAAAGGTACTGAACACTATTTGATGAATGAAAATGTGTTAGAGCTTGTGGGTACCTATCAATCAGATGCTCACTAGGAAAGGGTTGGAACTCAAACATGTAGAGCAACTTGTCCAAGTATTCAAAGTAAGTTCAGAAAAAAAAGATAGTTTTACCATAAACTTTCCAAGTGTTAGGTCCAAGCATAGCAGGAATGACTGTCACTGCACAAACTCAGACATTCAGGAAATATCCATTTTTTTAAGCCCAATAAAATCTAACTTTAGCTCTACTGCCACTAAGCTGGAGGAAAATCCAGGCATTTGGGGGTCTTCACCCTTGCTCAGATTGCAACAGAATCAAGACGTTTTGTAATAATCAGCAATGGTGAGAAAGGCTCCTAGTCTCCAGTATACCACGACCTTGCTGAAACTCTCATTTTTCTGTTCTACAGTGATTTGTTGAGCTTTCGGGGCTCTCGATTTCTATGCCACCTGTGGGTGACATATAGGCATTGGTGCCTGGGCTGGAAGCCTTGGAACCTAGGGTCCAGCTCCAACAAACTTCCTGAGAAGAGCTCCCCAACTTCCCATAGTCTCTTCACATTTGTGGAGGAGGCCCGTGACTTTGTGCTTTTACTACACCCTTGCTTCTTTCCTCTGTTTTTATTATAGGTAACAAAACTGGTCATCTCTGTCCCTCCCACTCTCCTTTTCTCCTGGTATTTTGCAAAAGGTATTGCTTAGTGGAATTTCATCAATGAGCTCAAAATTCAGTAAAATAGAAGCTGGGAAGAAAAGTGGCTTGCAGGCAACTTCTGCTATAATGGAGATCCTTTTCCAAAGCAAAGAGGCACAGAAGAGCTTTTCCTTTAACAGAATAGATATTGGGGAGGGGGAATATGAAAACCAAAAACATCTACATTTTTCAATATGTATACTGCTACACTATTATTATCTCATTAAATTTCACAACAAACATGATTTAATGACTCTAGACTACAATTTTTAGATGCAAAATTTAAAATAAGCACTCTTCACTATCCAAGGTAACCCAGGTGGTAGGTGGCCAAAATATTCAAGTTTAATATGTGATTAACCTCAAATCTATGTTCTTTTTTCTGTGCCTGCTTCGGGGGAAATGAAAAGGAAAAGTATACCTGGATAAGTCACACTATTATCACAGGCCAGTGGCCTGGGCCAGCCAGCCCATGGTGGGATGGAGCACCATTTCTCATTGGAGCAGAGAGTCTGTTGTAGAGAAAAAAAAAACAGTTTAAAGATGTTTGAGGATCAGAAAAGAACAACGCTGAATTATCAAGTGAGGAGATTTACAAGGAAAGATGTCAATGACTTACTGCTCTGGGTCTGTACTTCCCACGCATGGCCTTGCAACTTGCTCCAAAAGGCAGGACATTTGCAGCAGCATCTTTGAGTTGGGATTTCTTTAATGGATTCCAAATGAAATCCTTGTCCTCTTCATGGGACAATCTCTTGTTCTAATGCCAGAGTCTTGCTCTGGCATGAAGGAAATATTGCCAAATATGGTTCCCATTCCATACTCACCAGAAAACACATGGGATACATAGCCTTCTTGGACACACACACACACACACACACACACACACACACACACATTAAGTAATCTGATGATGACATTTGGAATTGATCTCACACACATTACATGCTCTGAAAGTCCTGTCTGTGCTTGTTGCCTACATGCACCCTCTTGTGGTAAAATGGCAAATTTTGTTTCCAGGTTATTTCTGTAGCAGAGCTCACAAAATGATAGTTTGTAGAATAACGACTACTTGAGAAGAAACAATGAAACTTATAATGAATTTTTAAAATGTCAATGATATCATCCCTGAGATGTGGCTCAGTGATTGAGCTTTGATCTATGAATGAGGAGGTCATGATTTGATTCCTGGCACATGCCTAGGTTTTGGGCTGCATCCCCAGTGCAAGAGGCAGCTGATCCATGATTCTCTCTCAGCATTGTTGTTTCTGCCTCTCTTTCTCCCTCTCCTTTCCTCTCTGAAATCAATAAAAATATGTTTAAAAATACAAATACTAAATAAATTAAATATCAACGATATTGATCTAATGGTCCCATAGTCTCTAATTCTCAAGTGGAAAAACTGAGCCTCCACCCTGATCCAGCCTCAGAAGCTTTACATAAGGTGTCCAAAGTAGCCCAAAGGAAGAGCAGGAAAATGAAGCAAAGACTAGCTGTCTTTCCTCCCTATTACAGCAGATATGCCACAAGAACATGGATTCCAATGACTGTGAGCATAAAGCTGGAGGGCCCTGACCCTGACGGAGGTTAATGCCATCACAGATAGGGGTGAACTGCCATAGCGCAGGGAACAGCCTGCTTCCTAGGATGGACGGGCCTCTCTTTCCAATGAATACTTGCTGTTCATAGTCAATCACATATGGAGCCAACCCATCCAGGTGTTTGAGGGCCTGATGCCCATGAGGCTGTCCTTGGAGCTACATACAGTGCTGAATGAAATGACATGGAAGCTTACACTTTCTGTGGTGAATTAATTTTCTGTCTGTGCGACAAATCTCCATACACTTAAAGGTTTGAAATCTCACCCACTTAGAGCAACCAGTTTTCTAGGTCAAAAGTCTGGACATAAAGTGCTTGGGTCTCTATTTAAGGCCAAAATCAAGGTGTCAGCCATGCTGAGCTTTTATGTGGAGGGAAGAATCCATGTCCTTCAAGCTCCTTCAGGTTGTTGCATAATTTAGCTCCTTGTGGTTATAGGTCTGAGGCCTCCATCCCCTTGCTTGTTTTCTGCTGGGGCCTCTCTCAACTCCTTATCATTTCCCATGTTCCTTGTTGTGTGGCTGCCCTCCATCTTCAAACCAGCAAAAGCACCTCCTGTCTTTGCCATGCTTCCAAGCCCACTGCTTTCTCTTCTGCCCAGGCCAGATAATTCTCTCTGCTTTTGAAGGTCCAATGTGATTTGATTGTTCCTTATGCCACGTAACAAAATAGTCATGGGAATGAGACCTCATTAAAGTCTTTTATAGCTGGAGATACAGTGATGACCGAGACCACATGAGCCCTGACTCAGGAAACTTATATGATGTATTTGTTTTTTGTCTGTGCAACAAATCTCCACACACTGAAAGATTTAAAACCACACCCATTTAGAGCATTCAGTTTCCACCCACAAAGGGAGAGGATCGTACAAGTTGAGGGTCAGTGAAAGGCATTCTTAGAAATCTGCCTCCCACAGTGGGCAAGAGAGTAATGAAGACAAACAAGTAATTATTGGTTATGAAATCCACGGGAAATAAACAGGGTATTCTAACAGGGAAACCCAAATCCCAAGGACAAGCTAGTCACATGACAAACACCCAGCCCAGAGCACAGTTCTTAAAGGCCCACTGGGACACACGTGGGTGTCGGTGGAGAGAGAGCTGTCAGAGAGCGCCACAAGGTAAGGTTGGAGAGGTGAGTCCACCAAGATGGTGTGGGCTTTGCAGGCCTTGGTGATGAGTTGGATTTTCTAAATGTGCTTGAAAACATTTGAAGCATTTACACTAAAAAATAGTATGATCCAATTTATATGTTTAAATGGCATCTTTAGATGCTTAATAGGGAAGAGGTTAGCAAGGAGGAGAAGTGGAAGCAGAGGTAGCAGGGAGAGGCCCTTGGTGGGTTGAGGACAGAAGCTTGTGGGCAGTGTATAGTGGGCTATCGGTGGTTGGCCACACATGGTGGACCGTGAGTGGCAAGTGGTGGGTGGCAGGCCATGCATGACAGCAGTGAGCAGTGGAGGCAACAGTAGGACAATGATGAGCACTTGTCAAAGATCCAACTGGGAGTTATGATTGAATGGACTTCCTGTTAGACTTAACTTCTTTGATACATATTATCACTTAAAATTGGGATTTAGCATCCTATCTAATAAAAGAGTAGCATGCAAATTGACTGTACCTCTGCTACACCCACAAGTCATGCCCACCAGCTAAGCAAGAGCAATTATTCAAATTAACCCAACTAAGATGGCTGCAGCCATGGAGCAAGGAGGAGGCTTGGCTTCTAAAGTTTCAATTATAGAAGATAAACAAATCCCAGATATCAGGGCCTCTTCTTGGGTCACTGGGGGAATGGGGGAAGTGGCAGCATGGTTGGCCTACAAACCACCACAGGCCCCTCGCCCTGGTCACCCTATGTCCCAAGGGGGGCCCCACCCTGATCCAGGGCACCTTTAAGGGCAAACCAACTGGCCCCCACCTTGGCACTAGGCCTCTATCCTATCTAATAAAAGAGTAATATTCAAATTGACCATCACTCCAATTCACAAGATGGCTGCCTCCATATGGTCAAAGATGGCTGCTCCCATGTGGACACATGGCTTCCATAATATGGCCAGCAGGGGACGGTACTTGGGAGGGACCAGGTTTGCAAGGAAGGTCAGTGGAGGCAATCAGGCCAGCAGAGAAGGGCAGTTGGGAGGTTCCAGGCCTGCAAGGGAGGGCAGTGGGGGTTATCAAGCCTTCAGAGGAGGGCAGTTAGGGATGACCAGGCCAGCAGATGAGGGAAGTTGGGGGTGACAGAGCCTTCAGAGAAGGGCAGTTGGTGGGGGGCGGGGACCCAGGCCCACAGGGAAGAGGAGTTGGGGTGACCAGGCCTGCAGGGGAGGGCAGTTAGGGGCAAACAAACTGGCAAGGGAGCAGTTAGGAATCAGGCTGGCAGGGGACTGGTTAGGGTGTGATCTGACTGGCAGGCAGAAGCAGTTAGGGGCAATCAGGAAGGCAGGCAAGCAAGCAGTTGGGAGCTAGCAGTCCTGGATTGTGATAGGAATGTCCAACTGCCAGGACTGGCATCGAGCCTAAACTGGCAGTCAGACATCCCTTGAGGGGGCCCAGATTGGAGAGAGTGTAGGCTGGGCTGATGGACACACACACCCCCAATGCACGAATTTTGTGCACCAGGCCTCTAGTATCTTAAACATGTTTCTGTACATAAAAACAAGGTGACCCACCCTGATTGGTTTGGCTCAGTAGGTAGAGTGTCAGCCTGTGGACTGAAGGTTCAATTCCAGTCAAGGGCATGCACCTTGCTTGCTGATCGATATTTCTCTCTCATCAAGGTTTTTAACTCTCTATCCCTTCCCCTTCCTCTGTGTAAAAGATAAAATATACAGTGGTACCTCGAGATATGAGTGACCTATCATACGAGATTTTTGAGATACGAGCCGTGGAGCTAGCTATTTTTGCTTTGAATTACGAGCAACATTTGAGATAGGAGTAATCCGTGGATTGGCTGGCTACACATGACTCACCAGTTTAGCACGACTCGAGCGTCTCATAGTTTCCCACGCCTTAAGGTTAGGCGTGGGAAATGAATTAAACTCGTATCTCGAGGTACCACTGTACTATTAAAAAAAAAAGTGACCCACTGCATCCCCACAGGAAAGAAGAGGGGCCAGTGGCTGGGCACTGAAGTTGAAGGATGCCTGAGAACTCCCCTGGCAGGAGCGCTGGAAATGACACACCATCAGGCAGCTTGGGCTCCAGGGCAGGTGTGGTGGACACTGAGGCACAGGACAATAGCACTCCCCACACCAGGCAGCCCACAGGGACCACAGTCTCTGAACTGGCAAGGGACATTGGAGGCATAAATTCTCCCATCCCCTTTGGTCTGTTTCTGATGATTTGAAAAAGATTCACACAAATGATTACAGAATTTATGCAAAAATCTCAGTCATGGTCAACACAGACTGTGTAGGCATGAAACTGATATAGAGAATAAGCACAAATTACTTCATTCAAAACAGAATGCAATTAGCAGAAGTAAAAGTTTTGAAGAAGTTTGTATTCTAAAGACATTTAGATATTACCCCATTAAGAACAAAACAAGGGAACTGTACACTGGAACAAGATCCAGTCTTGCCCCTCATTACATAAAATAGTATGTGTACATATAAACTATGTTAAACCTCACATACACACATACACCATTACACACACCTCATTCATCAAACATACATCACACACACATCACAAATGCATCCACACATATCACACATACACATCACATACACATACCACACCCTACCATTACACACACACCACACACCATTACACACACCTCACACATCAAACCCACACACACACATCACACACAAAAAACACTGTGGTCTGGAGCATCAGGGAAATGCAAGACATTGTCCTACTATGCCCATCTCACAGGTCAGCCCACAGGTGCCTCCTCCCTTTCTCAATGGGGCATCTCAATGGCTGTTTCTGTACATTCTGTGTTCGTTCTCATTTCCTAACTCTTCCTGGTCCACTTCAGGTGTTTATATTTGAATAGGAGTTTTTTTGTGTTCTCAAGTTTTTAAGTATATTTCCATATTGTTGTACACAGTAATCTCTGATACTTCTTTTAATCTCTTCCATATCTGCATCTCCTTTCTTGTTGTTAACATGGTACAACATTGCTTTCTCTCTTCCTACTTAATCAGAGTCAGCAGGGAAATATTTACAACAATCATCATTTCAGATGCCAACTTTTAGTTTCATTTATCTTTTCAGCTCTTCCTTTGTTTTCTAGTGAATCAACATAAGCTTTAATCTTTATTAATACACACCTCCTGCTTTCATTTGTAAAAATAATTTCTGAGGTTTTACTTTGTTCATTTATTTTTGGCATTTTTTTTTCAAAATTAAAGTTATCATGTATGGTTCTACAATTTTCTATAAATTTTACTTGCATCTGGTAGGCTTTGGCAATAAAATATTTTCTTCGTTATTAAATTTGAGACTTTTTAAAAATATGATTTTCCATTTGGTTAAGAGGTTACTTATGAGACTGTTCATCAATTTATTTTAAAAATCACTTTTGGTCCACTTTTGATTGTTAAGTCCAGTTTTATTGGATTATGAAGAAAGAATGTGGTCTGGGAACTTTCTACTTTGGGTAAAATATTAAAGTTTTCTTTTAGTCAAGTGCGTCATAGAAATTTTATTTGTTCCACAGACTTTTTTTTTTAAGTTCTCAGTAGTTAGAGCAATAGCCTGAGAGCTGAAAAG
>PVJN01014200.1:15941-47221 GCA_004026805.1 Lasiurus borealis
TCTCTCTCTCTCTCTCTCTCTCTCTCTCTCTCTCTCTCTCTCTCTCTCTCTCCCCCTCTCTCTCATCTCTCATCTCTCTCCTCACCCTCCCTCCCTTCCACTCCTTATAAAAATCAATGGGAAAATATCATCATGTGAGGATTAACTATAACAACAAAAAAAGGGTTCTGTTTTCTCCTCAAGGCTGTCATGTTTTCCCTTTATTAGTTGTGTGTGTGTGTGAGTGCGTGCGCGCACACAAATTTCAATTGTATATTACTTTATAGGTCATATATACCTGCTTAATTTTTCACTTACCAAAATTTAAATTTTCCATTATAATTGCATTTTTTGGTAAATCTCCCTCTATATTTTTAGGAGTTACTTGGCCATTACAATATTTAACAAATATTGCTAACATGAATTTTTTCTCCATCTAGACAAAAACAAAGCCAGACTTATCCCACATGCAGTCATTCACTGCACATGAATTAAATATTTAAAAGAAAAATCAAAACCCACTAGGAGAAAGTCAGGAGGATATGATACTAGAGACATTTCAAGGAATGCTGCAGAAATCAACATCCATACAGCAATGTTTGCCTACATAAAACGTTAACCTTTTCCAGAACAAAAAATACTACACACAAAGGTGGCAGGCAACAGAAAACAGGTGTCATGGCAAAGATTTCTGGGAAAAGCCCTTTGGGAGCGTGGGCCCCTCTGTGTGTCCCATAGTGCAACTTGACCTTCTCTCTGTGGTCATTGAATTGTCTTGCATTAGTTGAAGTCTTGAGGCCTTGAGTATGCAGTAGCCTGTGCATCTTGATCAGCAGGTGTGTAAACTCAGGGAGCTGTGCTGTGTTTGACATTTAAACAGGGGTTAGCCTTTGCCAGCATCATTTCAAGGAACCAATGGGTTATCTATGTGAGTCCAGCCCTAAAATGCCTTGTGATGTGAAAAGAATCACCTGCCACTTACAATTAGGAAACCCCACAAGGTGAGGGTGGCAGGGCCTCTCTCAGAGGAAACAGAACAGCCTCCAGACTCCAGTTTCTTCTCATGACTTTTGTCATGAAAGAAAACATCCATTGCTTGAGCTGTGAGGACTCAGACACCTCAGAACCCTGCTGCCAGCCTGGCAAGGTGTGTGTATATATATTTGTCCAGTCAGGTTTTCCACCACTGAAAAGCATGAATACGAGTATTTTGCAAAGGCCCTGTGGTAAGTGAAGTTCATGCCAGCAATGTGTGAAGAATCATTCATTGATTTTTCTTCCTATGAATTGTTAGATCTTCTTTCAAAATGTTATATATTTGCTTTTTCCCCTCTCTTTTGTATTTGACTCAGCATTTTTCTCTCCAACTAGTGTTTTTAAAGTGCTGTTTTTGGTAAATCTCCCTCTATATTTTTAGGAGTTCTTTGGCCATTACAATATTTTAGTGGCTTCAATGCGTCTTCACCTTCCTGTCCCAGTGGGGCCCTGGTGAGTTAGGAATGCTCTCCTGGAGCCCAGGTGAGTTAGGGATGCTCTTCTCTCTGCCCCACTGGGACAAGAAGAGGAAGATGCAATGAAGCCACAGACTTTGCTCTAGAATGTGGGATGTAGAACTAACAGTGCCTCTCCAGCCAACCATCGGACAAGTGCTTACATCCCCCACATCAAAAAGCACCTGGAATCAGAGAAGACAGCTTGATAGGAAACTGTGCCGGCCAGAGGAGAGGACATCCAAGCTGAAAGACTCGATCTCACCAGTGGTCAGGAAATACAAACCACAATCTACTATCGTCTCCCCCTCAATGGTGGCAAAGATAAACAAACCCAGTGCCCAGCGCTGGAGAGAATGAGAGTCAATGGGCGGGCTCGCACATCGCTGGCATGAACTTCACTTACCACAGGGCCTTTGCAAAATACTTGATTTCTGCCAATATTTTATTAAAAGTGTAGATGCTTGTCCCCACAATCTCACCTTGGGAATAAAAGTAAAAGCACCAGTGAGGCTAGAAGTACAATATCACTAAATGTGGCAGCATCTTTGAGAACATCCTGCAAGTCTCTGAGTGCCATTAGTCTGGAGAAAGCTTAGGTTGAGACCGCTCAGTTCCACTGAGAATATTCAGGCATGAGAAACAGGGAGTCAGATTCACACCCACTGGTCCACATGGCCTCCCCAAAACAGCACTTTAATAACATTACTTGTAGAGAAAAATGCTGAGTCAAATACAAAAGAGAGGATCTGCTCCAGCAAATCACCATAAATCGCTCTCGCCTTCTCGCATATGATGCCCTGTGTTAATGTATCTCCTTTAAGCTGCTTCTCTGTCACCCACACCATCAGTAGATTCTCCATCTTTTCATGGAGAGAGCTAGGGAGCTTAGAAATTATTGTAATGTCCTTAATTGGCGTTATACCCTTTATTGACTCCTTCTGTTTAAGCACAGTGCATATTGTTGAAGTACTACGCCCATATTGCCTCACCAAGTCAGCCACTCACACACCTTGCTCATATTTTTCTATGATTTCATGCTTTAATTCAATAGACATCATCCTCTTCTGAGCACTGACCTTTCCACTTGCTTTTTTTGGATCCATGGTTATAAAAAGAAATGTGATAAAGTATGTAAATGCACAAAAGATGGTTAGACAGCGTGGTAAACAAGCACACTGACTGAGGCATGGGAAACTATGAGACGCTCGAGTCGTGGTAAACTGGTGGGTCTTGTGCAGCCAGCCGATCCGCATGATTACTCGTATCTCAAATGTTGCTCATATTTCAAAGCAAAAAATTGCTCGCTCAACGGCTCGTATCTCAAAAATCTTTGTATGTTAGGGCACTTGTATCTCCAGGTACCACTGTTACTGGATAAAGTTAAGGCACTGCTAATTAAAATTCAATACTTCTGTTTTGTTTTGTTGGTTTGTCTGTTTCTGCAAAGTGCCGGGGAGGAATGGACAGCCAACAAAATTCTGAAGATCACCAGAAGAATAAATATGCAGGTGAAAGAGATTTTAAAATAATAATACTGGAGGGAACTTCACCAGAAATTAAAATGTACTGAAAATAGTTAGAATCAATGTGTTGTGGGCAGAATGAATAGGCAGGTAGATAAAAAAGAATGGACAACTCCAGATATCCTGAATGGCAGAAGACATACAAATTGAGTAAGTGATATACCAAACTTTCAGTGATTTACAAAAAAGAGACTTCCAGAAATGCTGTATTACAACTTGACCAGCTGCTTGAGGAAACAAAAAAATTCAAGGAGATGTAAGAGATTATTGTACTTTTGTTGTTTATCCCATCAGGAAGGATATAGATACTCCAATCAAAAGACATTCTCTCTATTGGTGATAAAAGGATCCAAAGTTTTGCCACCCTGAAGCTGCCTTTCTGGATATTTGGATATTGATTTTAAGCTGTTTATTAAGAAACACAAGACTAAGAATGAACCTTTCACTAGCCCTCAACTTTAAAAAATATATATATATATATTTATTGATTTTAAAAAGGAGAGATAGAAACATCAATGATGAGAATCATTGATTGGCTGCCTCCTGCATGCCCCCTGCTGGGGATCAAGCCTGCATCCCAGACATATGACCTACCCAGAATTGAACCATGACCTCCTGGTTCATAGGCTGATGCTCAACCACTGAGCCACACTGGCAGGGCACTGGCCTCCAAATTGAATTAAGTGGGAAATAGGAGGGTTTCAGGCACAGCACTGAGTGTCTAGTGAGGGTTTTCCACCGTGTGTGTTCTGCTCATCCTCAACTCCCTGTAAATGGCTCATTCTAAGACACCTCCCTTCTCCCTTAACCACACTATTGGATATATACCCAATGGTATCTCTCTGTCTTTGGAATTCCCATGCCTATGTGAATTCCTCAGGTGCATGTATTATTCTGTCTCTGTTAATCTATTAGCTCAGCTAGAAAAACTTAGAAGATAAAAAGAAACGTATGGATTATTTTTCACTTCCATAGTGGTATTAAAAATGGGCAAACATCTCTGCTGTGGCCTTCACCATATGTTTCAAAGTTTAAAACCCGATACAGCCCTGGGCAGGTGGTTGAGTTGGTTGGAGCATCATCTCCACACAAAAAAGGTTGCTAGCTCAATTCCTAGGTTGTAAGTTTCATCCCTGGTTGGGGTACATATAGGAGGCAACAGATCAGCTTCTCACATTGATGTTTCTCTTGCTCTCTCTTCCTCTGTAAAAATCAATAAAAACATCCTCAGTGAGGATTCAAAACAAAAACACCTGACTGACCCAGTAATTTCACTTATTCATTTATGAAGAAATAAATAATAAACGATAAATAATAAATGTGTGCAGCTTGTCAAGATGTTTAAAATCTAACAAAATAGATTTTCGACCAAAAACAAACTCATAAAATAAACCCAACAAGAGTGATAAGTAAACTAAAGAAACTCACAAGAGTGAGAAAACTAGAGCAGCTCATCCCAGAGAACCAGTTGGCGAGGCAATCATGGAGTGGCCACTGCAGAAATGAGTCAGTTTTGGATGACTTTACAGCTCAGTTCAATACAATCTGAAGGAACAGTCATGCCTCTGAACATTCTAACAATCCAGCCCCGAGATGAAAATGCGAATGCCCGTGAATTGCATGGAAACAGGCAACTCCACAGGGCCGCCCACTGGACTTCTCCCTCCACCCAAGAGAGCTCCCTCTGGCCTGCAATGCCCACGCTCTCCAGGGCAGCTTCCCGCCCTCCCTGAGCTCTGCCTTGGAGAGCCAGCCCGCTGTTGCCTGGCTGGGAAGACTTCAGAGACAGCCCCCCCTCCCCTTCCCTGGAGCAGGGTAGAGTCATTGGCCAAGAGTGAAATGCATATTATCTTGTCTTATTATTCTACTATATTATGTATGCTAAGTTTCAAAATTATTTTTCAACAGATACTGTCAGAAATATTCTCTATTCTTGTAAGTTTTTTTTTTTTTACTAATTCTACTTTTTTCCTTATGGTTTTACATATTGTTTGAGGATCTAGACAATAGACATGTTTTTTAGTAACAAAATGACCCGTTTTATGTTAAAAAAAATCTGTGGGAATGTATAGATCAGTTGAGGAGACATCTTTAGCATAGTGAGTTTTTCTGTGTAGGATAACGTGGAAATCTACTCCACGCATTTGAAGTCCTACTTCGACATAACAATAAATTTTGAAGTTTTTTTCATATTCCCATAGATGGTTTCTGCTTTATTTATTTATTTTTTTTACTTTAACTTCCAACTGGTTGTTGCTGGTGGACAGAAGGAGATTTAAATCTGTGCATTTCTGTGGGTAGGGCTGTTGGAGAAAAGCAGACATCCTGGCTTTGTAATGCACCTAGCGCAGATGCCTTTGGTATCTTGCCCTTTGGCTTCAGAAAGATGTTCTTTGTCTTAGGTATTACCTTGTGGTTGCCAATTTACTAGGTAGCCATCTTTTTTCCAGGAATATTTCTAAACTATTTTAGTAATGTCAAGATTTTGTTATGGTCAATTCTTCTAAACTATTAATGTAATCATTATTATTTTACTTCTAAGACTAAAACATTCCTGGGTTTCTGGGCAAAATAAAAATAAAACACCACATCTTTAAGATGTTATTGCACGTAGTGTGATATTAATACAGGAAGGAAGCTCCAGGAACCAGACATTGAACCTAGTAAGCCAGGGCACTGAATGGGACAATAAGCCTGTTGGCTTCACTAGGAGTTACGGCTTCACACACCCCCACAGCATCCTGTGCCCTTGGCGACCTAATCCTCCAGGGCAGGCAGGGTCACTACTGGTCATCACCTGGGGAAGAAAGACGAATAGAGAAATTCTTCTGCTGGGTGCATGCCCAGTCCAAATCAGGATGGCGTTAGGGAGTTGCTTCTACTATGAGGCCTGTCTGTCTAATCTGGGAAAAGGATCAGATTGGACAGGGAATACAGAATCCCAGAAGATATAGGAAATGGACTGATTAGGACTGGGCCCCTCAGAAGCCTGGGAAAGATGGGAAAGTTGATTGGGTCATTTGAAAGGATGCCTGGATCTTCCCAAGACCGAGATAATAGAATCCCGGTTTAACAAAGAACCCTCATCTTCATAATGCAGGCTCACTCCCAATGTTCTCCCTCCACAGCAGCCAGGGGCCCAGAGAGCCATCTAGGGCCCAGCAGGAACTGACTACTCACCCACCAGCCGAGCCAGGCATGGGGACTGACATGGCCTCAGCCAACGGCACAGGATCTCTGTACTCTGGCCCTATGTCTGGGCTTGAAGAAGACAAGGCTGCACCTTTTCCTCAACAGGAGGAGCGGAACCCTGGGCAGCCTGTGCAGCTCCACAGCTTCCATGCATGGGTCCCTGGGGTGCTTTCCCTCAACTCAGAGAACACCACTTGCCTTGGCAACACAGGTGTCATCTCCTTGTATGATACCAATTCTATTGCTAATATTGTTCTTACGATTTTGTTGTCACATTTCTGTGTAAATGACTTCCATATATAGCATTCTGTATACTATGTTTGAAAGACTTGCCTATCTGTGCTCTGCTAACTTCTTAGAATTGGAAGGTTTTTCATTATTGTCTGAGGTCTTAAATGGTATAGAAACTGTTTTTATAATGACAGATAGACCTTACATCTGAACATTTTACAATGAATATAGTAGGTTATTTTTATAATCTTATAGAATACACAAAATATATTGAAGAATTCATAAGTAAGATTAAATTAATTACAAAGGAATCATAAGAATCATTTGTATGGAAAAAACCCAAACAGCTATGAACACATTCCATAACATGAACTGGGAAGAAATATTACCAAAGGTTAATGGCGGCTGTTCCTGGATGACAGGCTGGCCGGTAGGCTTACCTTTTCCTTTGGGTTTTTTCTGCATCGTTCCATGCCTCCCACCAGTCACATGTTACATGTTGAGGTAGGAAACCAAAATTCCCCCCCATGAAGGTGCCTTGGGAATATTGATTTCGAGCTGTTTTTTAAGAAACAAAAAACTCAGGAAGAACCGTTGGCCCTCCCCTCTGTCCTGCCCATCAAAGGCACATGAAGAGGCCTGCTTCAGCGGGGAAGCCTCGGTTTAGTCATCTCAAACCCTTCCCACTCGCCAGGTCCCTCGTGCTCAGTGTCTCCGAGTCACTGCAAGGATTTTCCTGCATGTGTATTCTGCTCTTCCTTCTGAGACTACATGTAAATCCCATGCTCACTTTTGAAATCTAATACTCCTTCCACCTTTCTCCAGAAATGTCACAGATATCCATGTAGCCTCATTATCTTTGGAATTTCCATGCCTATGTGAATTCCCCAGGTGGATGGATTAAAACATGACCTTTCTTCTGTTAATCTGTCTCTGTTAATTGGATGATTAGCCCACCCAGAATTTAGAAGGTGGAAGGGAGAGTATTAATACTTTAAGGCTCCACAGTTGCATTTAGCAGAAATTAGTTCCTTATTTGTTAAGAACACTGATCTTTTGCATCTACCACAGGTGATAGGCTGAGGCCCAGGACACAGCGGCCCTGGAGCAGCCCACAGAGGACCTCTGCCCCCAGGCTGTGGGCATATCTGTCACCTCCAAATCACCATCTATTTGGGGAGATGAGGTTTTGTCCAGAAAGACTCTCCATGCCTCTCATCTCTGCATTACTGATGACCTGAAGGACAGTGCAGGATGGAGAGCAGGTTGAATGGACTATGGGCATCCCTGGGCATCTGTGGGAAAATAGGGCCAGCTGGGACCTCCTGGAGGCAGTCACCAGACAGAAAAGGGTGCCAGCAACTCTAATGAACTCATTCTGCAGGCATTTGAAAGAATAAGTTAACTATTTAGAAAGATGCTGCCTTCATATTCTACTAGAGCCTCCATATTCTTACATATGATGCTGGTCACCTTGCAGCGACTAGACGCAAAGTGAAACAGCCGACTTTCCAAGAGGCACTGAGAGCAGATGGCCTCCCCTCGAGATTTAATCTGGCCAGGAAGCCTCAAGCACATCGACTCCCCAAGCCCAGGAGTCACTCTGGATTCTCTTTGCACCCAATCCTGTGCCCCCTCCACAGACCTCTCCATCTCTCCCAGCCAGGGGCCTGCCCAGGCAGCAGCCACGGCACTAAAACAATCAGAGAGAAACTGCCATTCATCTCTTTTCAGTTATTTCTCTCTGGTGTCCAAACATCATTAGCCAGTGGGAAGTCAGTGGAACGAGTAGTACATACTGCTTTAATTGCTATGCTAAACACTTAATATTTATTACAGTTTTGATAATATTTATATGATTTATACTATTCACATCCGTATATCATTACCCATGTTTTGTACTTAATCTATTATTATGCATACATTGTACTTAAAATATTTATATGATTTGTTACAATAACCTACAGGTAGAGTGTATCATTATTCCCATGTTACAGATGCAAAACTGAGGCTTAAAGAAATGAGTTAACTTGCTCAAGGTCACGAGCTGGTGGTTGGTAGACTTCATTCAGCTCCATGATAATTGTGGATACAACATAAGCTTATTTAACTCTTTAGCCAAGGTCCTGAGGCCTGGCCAAGACACAGAACACCAGGGTATAGTGACTGAACATGCACCTGACACTTTTAACCACCAAGCAAGACAGAGGCCAACTGGCAGAGGAAACAGAGACACCCGAGAAAGGTCCTGGGGATGCCCTACAGCATCCCCAGCTTTCATGGCAGCCTCGGGCACTGGCCACACTGTGTGCCCACAAGCTGAGTCACGGAATCATGGCCAGCTTCCTAGCTCTATTGTCTGCCTCCCAGGCTTGACTTGAGGATAAAGTCCTAGAGAAGATCTGCAATCGCAGCACTCTGCTGCCTGGCACACATCTTTTCTCCAATAAAAGAGAGAGTGAAGGAGTGAAGAAGTGAAGGAGTGAACGAGTGAATGAGCAAAATGCGCCAACTCCTGGCAAGTGCCACTCAGTTTCATGTCTCCATGTTTGAAATTAAGAATGACCAAAGTTTCCCATGACATTCGGGCTCAGAAACATCCACACACTAAACATGATGGATGTTTTTCTGTGCTTGTAATCTCCCTCCCACAGGGCTATTCAGTGAGCAAGCAGATGGGGAGTGGGGTGCTGAGAAGTTAACTGGGGCCCCCTCTGGGGAAGAGGTCCTCAGGAGAGCAGCCTCCTGACAGCTCCCCACGTCTTGTCTCCCAGAGTTCTGGTTTGATTTGACTTTAAACACATAAGGAAATGTGACACTTATTTATCCTTAAGTATCCTAAAGCAATAATCTTTTACAATTTTCTTTTCCTTTCCTACGGAGCCCATATCAGTTCAGACTCTCGCCTCACATCAGACTGTGTAAATAACCTCCTTAGCATAAATCAAAGGATTTCCGGCAGAAGGGAAATATGAGAGTGGATCTGTACCACACACACAGCCCTCGCCTTAGTTCATCTGAGAAAACAGAGGCCAAGACTGCAGAGTGGCTTAGGGGAGGTCGGAGGCAGGGAGCCCAGACCGCTCACCCTGTCTGGTCTCCTGTTAATCACCTAGTCGCCTTCAGCTGCCCTCCATTCTTGGGCTCACACTCTCATTTCTGAAGATCGTTTTATAGCCTGTCTCCTTCCTATGTTAATAAGCAGAACTAGGCTGTTCAAGAATCTAGGAAATTGTACATTTTTGAAACAACAGATTGATTGTGAGCTGTGCAGAGCTAAAAGATTACATTTCCTATAAATCTGTTTCCACTCAGGCCCGATTTGCATTCAGTGGCCACTCCCCCCACCTTGTGGACACAGCTGGGTACTGCGTGCATAGAAAAATGATCCCAGAAAACATATGGCTGCAATTTTCTTAAGGATGTATTCACAAATGGATTTTGGCCCGCGTTCTTTTCTGTGTCTGAACTGAGATAGCCTGACTTGAGCAGTAGGGCCACTTGGACATGAAGGAATTCCATAGAAAACGGGAAATTCCACTGGAACTCATGAGTGTTCATTTTCTTTAAAATGTGATGCTAAGGGTGGGTCTTTAGAAAAGGCAATTTAGCTGAAACCGGTTTGGCTCAGTGGATTGAGCATCGGCCTGTGGACTGGATGGTCTGGGGTTCAATTCCTGTCAGGGGCACATACCTTGGTTGCGGGCACATCCCCATTGGGGGTTGTGCAGGAGGTGGCTGATTGATGTCTCTCTCTCATCGATGTTTCTGACTATCTCTCTCCCTTCTTCTCTGTAAAAAATCAATAAAATATATTTAAAAAAAAATAAAGACTAAAAAAAAAGAAAAAAAGGCGATTTAGAGCCACGGAACAAACTTGCTCCTTATTAGCATTTTTTTTAACCTATGTGACATAATTTTTATCCTCCCACCTATGTCCACGTTCCACACTTGCAACACTTCAAACAACGGTCTCGGTGCTCCTCCCACTGCTCTTGGAAGCAGATGTTGATAATGCACCTAGCATCCCTGTTCCTCAGTTGGATTAACGGAGCAAGAAGACTTACAAAGCCCCACACTTACTTGCAGAGTGTCAGAAACACACAGTGGTCTACACAAGCCTGCCTGATGGTCCACAGTGACTCTAGCATGTTCTACACATTCAAGAAATTCAATTTGTAGATGTGAAAAATACAGAAAATGGAAAAAAAAAACAATTCATAAATGAATGTTCCACCCCTTTCCAAGATTTGTGCTAATAATTATAAAATATTAAGTAAATCAGAGGCAGAACATCTATGAATAGCATGCGGCTAAGAAATATTACTATATTTCCTCCTATCTCCCAAGTTCTTCTGAGGGATTAATAAATTAACAGAGGCAGGTTAACAGGAGAAAATCAAGTTATAGTACGTGCACATGGGAAATTCACATAAGCATGAACATCCCAAGGATGGTGAGGTAGCACTGGGTATATAAGCCAATGTGAACAGAGGAGGGACAGTGGGGTCTTAGGTTTCAGAAGTGAGAAAGGTGGTTTAAAAGTGTTTGAAAAAGAGCAGAGTGTGCATGGCCAGAGAATTCTTCCAGATACTCAGAGACATGGGTACAGGGGGTTCTAGCCAACCCTATCTGGAACTTTCTATTTACCATACTTAATCCCAATTACGTTATAAGTCTTCTTGCTCTGTTAATCCAACTGAGGAGCAGGGTTGCTGGGTGCATTATCAACATCTGCTTGGTGAGAGGAGATGTTGCAAGTGTGGAATGTGGACATATGTGGGAGGACATAAGTTATGTCACATAGGTTCAAAAGAGCGTTAATAATGTTAGCGTAAGCACCCTAACATTCTCTCCTGGAGCAGGCCTTATCATCTCGATCTCCTGGGCAGGAAAGGAGAGGGGAGGTGTCAAAGGTTCTTTCTGAGTCTTGTTTCTTAAGAGCTTAAAGTCAATATTTCAAAAAGGCAGCCTCGGGTGGAAAAACTTTGCTTTCCTTCCATAGATTTAAAAGAGTTCCCCCAAATTATAAAATTCCATCTATGGTAGACACAATTTTTCTTGTGCTATTCAGAAATGGTCATTTGTTCATTTAAAAAGCTAAATAATTCATCAGTCTTTTTAAATATCAAAAGTCCAGAGTTTTGCAAAGTTGGCTTATTATGGTCATCAAGGCTGTGAAATACCAGGAAATATATCCTATATAATAAAACCCTAATATGCAAATTGACCAACAGCCAAAGGACTGGTCACTATGACATGCACTGACCACCAGGGGGGCACATGCTCAACACAGGTGAGAACAGCAGCTCTAAGGATCAAGGGGTCGCAGAATATGAGAGCCCCAGACTGCAAAAAGATGTCTGACCGCTGGCTTAGCCCTGATCTTCAGGGGTATTGGGCCTAAGCTGGCAGGCAGACATCTGTCAAGGGGTCCTGGATTGAAGAGGGTGCAGGCCAGGCTAAGGGATATTCCCTGCACCTAGTGCACAAACTTTGTACACGAGGCCTTTAACCTTTAATGTATATATTAAATCCCCTGTATTCACAACTCACACACACACACACACACACACACACACACACACACAAAGATTCATGCAAGAATGGGCCTTCATTCCCCTGGCTGCTGGCATCACCTTCGCTCTGGCCAGAACTGCCTTTCTGCTCTGCCCTGGAACAGACTTTCTGCCTTCCCACATTGCCCAAAGGCCCCAAGTAGCTGGGGTGGTGCAGAACGCTTGCATCATTGCCTGACAATGCAAGCAGCCTGCCCTGTATCTGGCCACTGGGAGCCCGCATATGCAAATTAATCCACCATCTTTGTTAGGTTAATTTGCATGCTCACTCCTAATTGGCTGGTGAGCATCACAAAGGTGTGGTTAATTAGCATGTGACTCTTTTATTAGGTAGATATATATACTAGAGGCCAGGTGCACATGTCCTCTTGCAGTCTGGGATCCCTCGCTACTTACTGCCCACTTGCTTGCTGCTCTCTACCACTCTGCTTGCTGGTCCTTAATGCATAATAGGGTTTTATTATATAGGATAGGATATTGAATGTGAACTGTAAATGAAAAAATAAGATTTTTAAAAGAACCAAATAAAGTTTTAGATCTAAAACATTTTTAATATATACATTGTTTTAATTCTCATCTGAGGATGTTTTTAAAATTGATTTTTAGAGAGATAAACATCCATGTGACAGAGAAATACCAGTAGGCTGCCTCTGCACCTGCTGACCCACTAGATCTAACCTAAACTTAAGTATGTGTCCTAACCTAGAATCCAACAGGAAATTCTTTGGTGTACAGGTTGAGACTCCAACCAATTGAGCCACCTGGCCAGGGAAGTTCTGAAAAAAACATTTTTTTTAAATGTACCTCCAGGACCTGGTCAGTGTGGATCAGTAGTTGGAGTGTCCTCCCATGCACCAAAGGGTCATGGATTTGGTTCCAGGTGAAGGCACATACATAGGTTGTGGATTCCATACTTGTCAGATTGCTTGGGCAACTGATCAATATTTCTCTTTATATTTCCCTCTACCTTCCACTCTTTCTATCATCAATTAAAAACAAAACAAACAAACAAACAAACAAAAAACATATCCTTAGAGGAAGACTTAAAAAGAAAAAAATGCTGGTGGGAGGATATTAGTTATGGATATCCTCCATAACTAACAAAAGGGTAATATGCTAGTTAGACTGGATAGTGCTTCTGCAGGTGGACTGAAGGGTCCCAGGTTGGATTCTGATCAGGTGCATGTACCTGGATTGCAGGCTTAATCTGGGGCTCTGGTGAGGGATTCAGCAAGAGGCAACCAACTGATGTCTCTCACATTAGTTTCTGTCTTTCTACCTCCCTTACACTCTCTGTAAAAAAAAAAAAATGTTCAAAAATGTCCTCAGGTGAGAATTAACCAAAATAAACAAACAAACAAGCACCCATTCCCAGTGTGATTATTGAAGGAGCAAATTAAGTATTTGTTGAATGAACAGAAAGGGATGAGACTTCACTTTCTGTTTTAGCACCTCTGTAGGCCAGAGAATTTATTTTTTATTTAAATTTTTATTGATTGATTATTTTATTTTTTATTTTTAAATTAAATCTTTATTATTCAGATTATTACATTTGTTTCTCTTTTTTCCCCTCCATAGCACCCCTCCCTCTGCCCTTAGCTCCCTCCCATTGATCTCATCCATAGGTGTATGATTTTTGTCCAGTCTCTCCCTGTACACTCCTCACCCCTTTCCCCCTGAGAATTATCAGTCCACTCCCTTTCTGTGCTCCTGATTCTATTCTATTCACCAGTTTATTCTGTTGATCAAATTTTTAATTCACTTAATTTTTAGATTCACTTGTTGATGGATATGTATTTGTTGTTCATAATTTTTTGGCTTTTACCTTTTCCTTCTTCCTCTTCTAAAAGAGTACCCTTCAGCATTTCATATAATACTTGTTTGGAGTTGATGAAATCCTTTAGCTTTTTCTTCTCTGTGAAGCTCTTTATCTGCCTTCAATTCTGAATGTTAGCTTTGCTGGATAGATTATTCTTGGTTGTAGGTTCTTGCTATTCATCATGTTGAATATTTCATGTCACTCCCATCTGGCCTGCATCGTTTCTGTTGAGAAATCAGCTGACAGTCGTATGGGTGCTCCCTTGTAGGTAATAAACTGTTTTTCTCTTGCTGCTTTTAATATTCTCTCTTTGTCTTTTGCTCTTGGTATTTAATTATGATGTGTCTTGGTGGGTCCTCTTTGGATTCCTTTTATGTGGGGTTCTGTGTGCTTCCTGGACTTGTAAGTCTATTTCTTTTACCAAGTGTAGAGAGTTTTCAGTCATTATTTCTTTAAATAGGTTTTCAATATCTTGCTCTCTCTCTTCTTCTGGCACCCCCACAATTCTGATGTTGGTACACTTGAAGCTGTCCCAGAGACTCCTTATATTATGGTCAGATTTTTTTATTCTTTTCTCTTCTTGCTTTTCCAGTTGAGTGTTTTCTGCTTCTTTATATTCCAAATTTTTAACTTGACTCTTGCCTTTCTCTAGTCTGCTGTTAAGACTCTGTATAATATTTTTTATTTCAGTCAGTGTATGTTTAATTTCTATTTGGTCCTTTATCATCTTTAGTTGGACCTTTTCCATCTCTAGTTGGCTCTTTTGCATCTCTAGTTGGCTTTTTTGTATCTCCTCTTGGGTCTCGCTAAATTTATCCATCTTTTCTAACATATTCTTGAAAAACCTTATAAGCGTGGTTTTGAACTCTATATCCAGTTGTTGTTTTTTTTTCCTCCATTTCTTTTGTTTGTGATCCCTTCCCTTGTCTCGGCATTTTCACTATGTCGGGGAAACTTCTGAACTTGCAAAACCACGGAAGCTTCTGTTGAGCTTGGGATGGGTGGAGTCTCAGGGCTTAAGGGACCGCCTTGCCTTCCAGTCGGCCCCGCCCTCCATGGCCCCCGAGTCTCACGAGACTGGGTAATCACTGGAGCGGTCCTTGTGCTCGCGCACCTGCAATGCCTCTAGACTACTGCCTTTCCAGCTCCCCTGCCTGCCAGGACCGCACGAGTCTAGGTCTCCAGGGTTTCGCCTGAAACAGGGGCTTAGTGGACTCAGAAGTGGCACAGTTGGGAGGGTCTATCTCCCGCCCACTTGCGAAAGCCAGCGACACAATCAGCAATCTGTCCTCTGTGCATTGCCATGGGCGTGTGCGACCAGACCTCCGATCTTTTGCGACTCCCCTAAATTTCCGTGCACCTCTCCCTTTTCACAGTCCAAACTCCCCCCGTATGAGTTTCGGCTGGATCTGGGGTTTAGTGTTGTAGGATAAGGGGTTCAGTGCCATTGGGAATCTCCATTTCCCTCCCTCCAGAGAAAGCCAGCCAGGTACTCGGGCACCTGCTCTCTCAGCGCAAGTGTCTCTGTACCTCAGCTTTTTGCAGCTCCTCTGGGTTTCTGTGAGCCCCTCTCTTTCCTTCTAGCTGTAGAACTTATACTCGGCCAGCTTTCCTGTGGTTCTGGATGATGTCCGTTCTGTCTTTTAGTTGTAGTTTTGAAATTGTTGTGCAAGGCAGCAGTGTAGGTGTTTACCTATGCCGCCATCTTGGATTCCTCTCCTGATTGATTATTTTAGAGAGAGGAAGGGAACAAGAGAAACACCAGTGAGTTGTTCCACTTATTATGATCTCTTTGGTTGCTTCTTGTCTGGGCCCTGACCAGGGATCCAACCCAAAACCTTGCTGTATCAGGAGGAGGTTCTAACCCACTGCGCTGTGGGCTGCCTGTCCGGGCCCCTCCACAAAATCCTCTGGTGTGCCTTAGCCCTGCTGTGGGTCAGAGCTCCTCTGCCACAGCAAAGGTTTGGGTTCCATTCTGTCCAGGCACCTATGTAGGTTTCAGGTTCGGAACTGACTGCTGCTCAGAAGTGACTGAGGACTATTGAGGTCCACATGCTCTAGTCATTCGGTGGGGAGCTGGGGTTCCATTGCCGACATGGATGACTCTGATCTCACTACCCCTGCTCCTCCATTGAGGACGACTTCAACTATGGCAGCTGCATGGCCTCTACCAGCGTACACATCCACATGGGTTGGTCGCCCTCTCAGCAGCTCACCAAGCCTGGCTGCTATGCAGTCGCCCTAGAAGTTGGATTTTTAGGTTCCCAGGGAGAGCACTCTCCATGCCAGACTCACAGGGAGAGCTCTGCCTCCTTTCAGGGATTCCTGGCCTGAGCGGAGCATTCATCCTGCACAGAGCTCAGAGGGGAGAGCCACTCCAAGGAGGCCTCCTAACTGGGTGCTGAGAAAATGAAAACTGGAGCCCGTCCTTCTTGAGCCCTGTCATCTCCGGTGTATAAAGGGACAGTTGAAAGCCTCAGCAGCCTTATTGGGGCATCTTTAAGTGAAGATGTTATTTATTTTCCATGAAAATAAGTTTATTGTGTGATCATTATGATTCATTGTGATTACACAATAACCTGCATTGAGTTATCTGATGTTACGTTTGTGCTTTATGGCATGTGAACACATTGTATTTTATTTAACACAGCCTCATGTGCTCCTGCCTCCTGCAGCATGCAGCCATGCCCACCCACTCCTGCTAGTCATTACCTGTGAGGGCATCCTGGATAACTTGCATATTCCTATATAGAATATCTTCCTGACATGAGGAACCACAATAAAATCCCAAAACTACAGGGTTTAGGGAGTTTCCAAACTGGTGACACATCCCCAACTCCAAAGACAAGTTTCTGTGCCTGGGACCCTCTATATCTCTTCATCTGGCTGTTCATCTCTGTCCTTTATTAAATAACTAGAGGCCCAGTGCATGAAATTTATGTATGGGGCAGGTCCCTCTGCCCAACCTACACCCTCTCTAATCTGGGATCCCTCAGGGGATGTCTGAGTGTCATTTTAGGCCTGATCTATCCTTGGGCCTAAACCAGCAATTGGACATCCCTCTCACAATCTGGGATGGCTGGTTCCTAACTGCTCACCTGCCGGCCTGCCTGATTGTCCCTCACCACTCTGCATACCTGCCTGATCACCCTTAACCCCTCTGCCTGCCTGCCTGATTGCCCCTTACTGCCTTTGCCTGCCTGCCTAACTGCTCCCCTGATGGCTTGATTGCCCCTAATCACCTCTGCAGCAGCCCCTGCCACCATGGCTTTATCTGGAAGACATCCAGTCTATCCAGTCTAATTAGCATATTATCCTTTTATTAGTATAGATAATCTGGGAAATGTGTTTCCCTAAGTTCATGAGACTGGACCCTCACCTGTGGGATCTGATGCTATCTCCAGGTAGATAGTGTCAGGATTGAGTTAAATTATAGGACACCCACCTATTGATGCTGCCAATGGACATGAGGAAGCATTCTGGGAAACATAGGGATGGGAGGATGTGGTCTAGTTGTAAGTTGTTTGGGTGAAAATAGAAGGCTGCCTCCAATGTCTCATCTTTATCCATCCTGTTATGAGAAAAGTGCAGCCTGTTTTCATCAGGTCCAAAAGCAGGGCCAGCGTCCAGATGTGTTGCACCTCTGGTTCAGTCCATGTCTGTCCTTACCTAGCTAGCCTAATCTGAGTTTGTGCTCAGCTGGCACTGCGTGGCTGTAACCAGGCTTGTGCCTGGAGCCCAGACACCAGGTTGGTGGGCCCATGTGGCTGCTGTGGAGAGAGAAGACTAGGGAAAACAGGATGAACAAATATTACCAGGTGAGGGGGTGAGAAGGTGAGAAAGAGCCAGAGCTCTTTGTTAAGCTGGGCTATATTGTCTTGAGCTAAAGAAATCAGGAACTTTTTTTTAAATAACCAATCACCTTCCCAGTCTTTCCTAGGCTTCTGATGTGTTCAGCCCCTAACCAACCAATTTTCTAGGTCTTTGAGGTTTGTGTGTTCCTTATCCAATTAGCTCCTTTCTCAAGCTTAGTTCTCCCTTATGGTCACCAGCAAGCCTCATGAATTACCTCCCCCTGTGCCAACCTGACGTGGACTGGGCATGTGCCCGGCAGAGGATTTCTCCTGCTTCTTATCTTTCTTCTTCAGGTGATGATCAGTAGTGACCCTGCCTGCTTCAGGGGATAAGTCCCAAGGGCAAAGGATGCCCTGGGAGTGTGCAAAGCTGTAACTTCTAGTGAAGCAAACTGGCTTGTTGTCCCATTTAGTGCCCTGGTTTATCAGGTTGGATGTCCAATTCCCACAGCTCCCTTCCTGTGTTAATACCTAGCTCCCTCACTAACATTGTCACAGAGAATCGCTTGGTGTGAGGAAATATACACTCACACACATGCACGCGCACACACACAAACACACACAATGTCAGAAGTGTGAGTGTGGAGTAGAATGATAGTAAAGGAGAGACAGGGTAAGTGGGGTTTTCCCTAATCAAAACCCCACGCTCTTGTTATTTTTCTAGCCCAGCTTCCTTCTTCAGTTATATCGGCTTGCCCCTTGTTGTCATGAGACAGCTTCTGTTCCAGGCACCTCTTGTAGACACAATACCTTACTGAACAAGAGGTGCATTTGCACCCATGTGTCTCTTTAATCAAAAGAGAATCCCTCTTCCAGAAGCCACCAGCAGGGTTCTCCTTGGGTCCCATTGTCCAGGATTGGGCCACAGGCCTGTTTTAGCTATAAGAGAAGCTGAAAACATACTCGATGTATTATGTCCAGGCTTTTTATGAGAGGGGCTCCTACCAGGAGGAATAGGCAGATGTGACATTTGGTAGACCACTAATTATGTTATTAACATTAACTTTACATAGCACAAACAAAAAGCTATTGTTTTTCTCTTTTGTTTTTTTATTTGCAAGTGATCAACATTATACTATGAACCCTTTCCCTGTAAGGTGCTTCTTACCAGTGTACATCCTCCGTCTCTACATGCATATGGAGAGAGAAAGGAGAAAGGAGAGGGAGAGGGAGAGATTCAATGCAGTCATTCAGTCATTTCACCAACAAATATATATTGTCTATACATTTAGACACAATGCTGTATGCTGGGTATCCAGGAGTATACAAGGGGCTTGTGGCTTGGTCTCTCCCTGACAGAACTAATGCTTCAGGCAGGGGAGCTACCCAGGCCACAGGCAATGGCAAATTATGAGGGAGAATAAGCTGGATGGGGCATGGAGGCAGAGCACATGAAAGGTAAAGTAGGGGCAGAGCTCCCCAGGTCTTGCTCTGGAGCCAACCTACACTGAGTCTCCACCAAAGAAGGCTGAGCTCTGAGCACACACACACACACACACACACACACACACACACACACACACACCGTCAGCCTATGGCAAAACAAGGAAGGGCCAAGGAGCTGTAACTGACCTTCAGGGGAGCAGGAGGGAGAGTGGATCAACAAGTAAACTAGGAAGGGAGGGAGATTAAAGAGAATTGTGGGGGAGGGGAGAAGAGGTGGAGGTAGAGATAAAACTTGATAAGAAGACCTGTCTAACCCCTGTCCTTCTATTCACTGAACTTTAATTCTGTATTGACACAGAGATTTGACAATAAAAAAGGGAGATGGACAAGCAGTGGGGCAGGCCCTAAGCAGGTCTGTGTTTGATGAATGCACTGCCAATGGTGGGACCAGAACCAAGCCCAGCTGCATCTCTTTGTCTTCCATTCCAACACCAGTAGTTCTGTTCCCTCGGGGTTTGGGGAAAAGAGGGAGCACCTGTTCCCTTTGACTCTCCTTCCATCACAAACACATGGAGAAAATGGTAGGCTTCAAGGAAGGCTGTAGAGCAGGGAGAAATGATTTAGAAACAAATTTTTAAAAAGGCCCTTGGTCCAAAGCACTTTTTTTCTCTCGAGTTGCAGCCTGCTGAAGGGTTCCGATTTGAAAGATGGAGTCAGTTTTCATTATTTAGAGAAAAGTAGGAGAACTAAAGTTAGACACCCAAATGGAACAAGACATTGTGTGTGACTATGTTGCAGGGAAGCTGCAGCTTGTGGTGTTGGAAGCTGGTCCACAGGCCTTGCCTGAAGCCTTGGACTGGGGAATGGGGGTGAGGGGCAGTCTGGGGTAGATGGGACTGCAGAAGACAGAAAATTAAAGATTGGGCCTCCAGATGCAGAAAATTAAGTCTTAGCCATCAGTCAAACCAGTGGTTAAAGGCTCCACAGAGAGAGGAGTTCTGCTCAGTCCCACTACCACAGGGCTGGGCCAGGACCCCAGCTGGGAGCAGAGGAGAGTCTGCCTTTAAACAGGATGCTTGTGGGGAAGAAAGTAGCTTTCTCCTTCTACCCCTCCTGGTTCTTGGCTGGGTCTTTGTAATAAAGGACAGCTTAACAAGCAAAAGGCTTGCACATGTATGTAATACATGTTTTACATAACATGGAGCCCTCATTAGGAAAGGAAGACCCAAATGCTCAACCTGAGCACTTCTATGCTGAGCTTGATAGGAAGCTGGAAGTCGTAGGAAGGCTTCAAGAACACAGGGTGGAGCTGAGTGTGTAAACAGGGGGACATAGGAGCCTATTTACTCTGACTCCTCTGGACTCCCTCCCTCTACACTGTAGAGTCTACAGAGATACAGAAGCTCCTCTCCTCTGGGTAAGGAGGGCACTTCCTAAGTGCTTGCTACAGCAGGGGGGCGTGGAGCGCCAGGGAAAGCGGAGAGTTAGGAAGTCCTTCCTGGACCTGTCATTTCTCAGATTCCTCAGTTACAACATTCAATATGGTAAGTGCCATGTTTGAGAATAATATGTCCCAAAACTTGTCATGCTTATTCACAGAAAGATATTGGAAACAGATGTTAAACACAATCCAGCATGCATTCCAGGTGTTGTCTTAGACTCCCTGAGATTTTACCTCAGGTGAATTATTTAATTTCTCTGTGCCTCAGTTTCTCTTTAAAAAATCTGGGCTGTGGATATTCAACCTGGGCCCTATGTAAGCCCTGAGCCCCTCCTCAGCTACTATGGGGTGCATCTTGAATGCAGCCTGCACGCATGGAAGCTTGTGGCTGCTGGATGCCATGCCTGCTGCTTTGAGACATATTGGGTGATCTTAGACCAAGTGTTAGTGATGACACTGCTTAGAATGTTACTAGCAATTGGACCTTGGTTCAGTAACCTCAGTACTTCAGTTCTGGCTGTGAAAGAATTCAGAACCAAGACTCAAATACAAGCAAAATTTTATTTAGAAAGTCACAGAGGTAGAAAAGTGGAGCCAGCCTGCATGGGCTCAGGAAACAAGTTACAGAAGCAAAAGAAGGGCCTTTGGATCTTGGGAAAAGAAAAGAGGGGAGAACTTGCCTGGGGAAAGAAGAGGGGAAAGTACAGCGTGCTCAGAGAGGGAGAGAGAGAACATTGAGTCCTCCATCCTGGGGGGTTTTCTAGAGGTCTCAGGGGAAGGTCTCAATAGATTATTCACCAGCTTTCCAGGTGTGTCCTTTTAGGGTCATGGCCTCTATTGATTGGTGGGCACAGGGCATGGTCATTAGTCATCAAAGCCGGTTTTGATGTCAGCCATGGCATTGCACTCCTGGCTTTGCTGCTTTTCTAGGCCTAGAGCTGAAACACTGAGGCCTAGATGTGATCTCTAGGACTTAATGCTTAAGGAAGTGGTCATTCAAGAGCTTGTGTGGGAGCCCATGAGGCTGTTCACTGGCCCCCGTGTTCTTCATTGAGAGAGTATGTGGCATGACTAGGGATATGAAAGGTCAGGTGGTATAAACTGCATGCCTCGGGAGGAAAGGCCACCCTGGGGTGAGGTCCAGCCCATTGCACCTGGGGCTCTCAGCCCAGTGTCCTCAGTACCTGGCTCGTTGTCCCTGCTCTGCACCAGCCCAGCTAGCTGCCCACCACACAAGTGCTTCCTGTGCCTATTTCAGTCTTCAGCACAGGACCTCTCAGCCTTCCCCGCTCCAGGCTTAAAGTCTCTCAGGGATTCTGTGCTAAATATGCCCCCAACAAAGTGTTTCCTCCTGCCATGCAGTTGCTTGCCTTACTCTTGTCAGTATTCCCTGTTCCTCCCTGGGCAGTTTCTCCTGCTCTCTCTTGAGGAAAAAAAAAAAAAGGTTTTCAAAATGACCTGATGTGAAAAGGGACAGACCAGGCCTCCAGGGAATCTCTAATTGGCAGCTCAGCCCCAAACCCTGCTCCCCCTACCCCAGGGGCCTCAGCCCATCTGCTCCCACATCTTCCTGCAGCCACTAGGCTGACTTCTGCCTGGATTGCTTCCCAACCTTAGACAGAATGTCTCTCCTGAAACTGATATCAGCTACTTCCCCCTCTTGAGAGGCCGCCGCATTTTTTAATGAATGAATTCTGTGTGTGCATAAATATAATACACATTAACATAGAGGGATCCCATGGCTTTTAATGAATTAATCATGTAATATAATACAGTTCCATGTGATTGCATATTACACAAGTATATGATATATATAGTTAACACTTAACTATGTCTTCCTACAAGAATAAGAGCTCCTTGAGGACAAAGGGTGTTTTCTCTATCTCTCTATATATAACAAAGACTAAATAAATGCTAATTAAATGGATGACTCTGTTATAAACTTCCTGTAAGTATAGAAAGCTCTTATAATTTTTTAACAATTAAATATATTTTAAAGTAATAAAGCCATCAGCTTTCTACAAGGAAGAAGGTGTAGGGACTTGGGAACTTCCTTATAACCCCTCTTTTGGCTAGTTGAATAATCCAAATGGCACACAGCAGAGTAGCAGGAGAAAATCAACTTTAATTCCTGCATGTGCGGAATGCATATAGGCATGAAAACTCCAAAGGTAATGAGGCAACATGATGTACACATGTGATTTGGGACTAATGAGGGGGAAGTAGACAATTCACAGGTAGATGAAAGAGAGCAAAGACTTGATAAAGCAGAGTCTTGCAGAGCCACCCAGAAACCATGGGACATAGGGAATCTAGGGAACAGGTTTTTGCTTGGGTACTTGTCTGCCATACTCAATTCATTGGTGCTAATCCTATGCTAAGGTTCCTTCCCTTTCTATCTGAGTATTCTTAGACAGTAAAAGGGAGGAAAAAACCCTCTTGCTGAGTGGATTGGGCTTTTGTTGTTCTCAACTGAAACAACTGGCATACCAGGGTGGCTGGCATATTCTAAGAAGACTAGATCTCAACCCCTACAAAGGAAGGAACTGTTGGAAATTCTTTCTAAATAGATCGCAAATTCCAGATCCACAAAGAGAAAAATTGAGTAATTCATACACACACAAAAAAATGTTTTTTTATATCTCCATATTATCAATGAAAAATAAGATCATAAACTCAAAAACATGAACATAAATATGAGCAATACGGGAAAGCCAGATAATTAATTTTCATTGTTTTTGCAAAGTATTTACACAAATCAATAAAAATTTTAAAAAAGGTGAGCAAACTAATAGAATAATTATTCTAAAATATAGGGGTTTTTGCCTGGCTGGTGTGGCTTGGTGGTTGAGTGCCAATTCATGAACCAAGAGGTCACCAGTTTGATTCCCATTCAGGGCACATGCCCAAGTTGCAGGCTCAATCCCCAGTAGGAGGCATGCTGGAGGCAGCTAATCTATGTTTCTCTCTCATCAATGTTTCTATTTCATTATCCCTTTCCCTTCCTCTCCCTCTAAAATTAATAAAAACACATTTAAAAATAAAATAAAATACAGGTTTTTAAGCATACTAGTAAATGTTTAGATAACACCTTTTAAACTGGATGAAAATTTATAGAACTCTAAGGGATAACTAGATTCATAGAAATACCGGTAAATGATTAAGATAAATAAATTTTTTATATGGGACTGAATAAACTGAGGATAATTAATATTTTATAGCTTTTGTTTAGAATATTATTGCTTATATTAAAATCCTTTGTTTTCCAGTGATTTCCAGTCAAGATGGTGATATAGATAAATGCATTATACACAACCACATCAAAATGACAACTAAGCTACAGAACAACCATCATTCAGAACTACTTGAAATCTGGCTGAATGGAAGTCCTACAACTGGGGAATTAAAGAAGAAGCCACATTGAGACTGTGAGAAAGGGCAGTGATGTGGAATGGGATGGCCCCACACCCATGAGTGGCAAATAAAAATTGGGAGATATCTCAGCTGCAGACTCCCCACTGAGGAGTACGGGATCCAAACTTCATTACCAGCCCTTCCCTTCCCAGCCCTCCTCCCACCCCCAGCCCAAGGTTATAGTGCCAGGAAGAGAAATCCCCATAACTTCTGTCTGTAAAAACCAGCAGGAATTGAGGCTGAGGGAGACTAAGGGCTGCTGGAGGCCCAGAAAGTTCCTCTTAAAGGTTCTGGCACATGGACTTACTCAGACTCACTCCCTTTGAGTTGCAGCATGGGGATGACAGCTTAAAAGGCAGCAGAAACATATGGGGAGAAACTAAATTGTCCTGCATCAGGACAAGAGCTGGGGATGAGTGTGGTGGTGGCAGCTTGCTTCCAGACAGAAGGATTGGCAGAAGCCATCCTTTCTTTTCTGAGACCTGTCTCCCTCCACAGAGCCAGAAGCTGGGCACCATATCTGAGACTCCATCACTCCATCATCAACCCAACACTCACACTGTTTTCCCTGCCATGGAGATTCACTGAGGCCCCACCAAAACTAACTTTTGGGCCCGCCTAAGCTGTTTCCAGTGGCTTAGCTCATGATTCAGATTTTCCTAAAATCTCTCAAACATGCATCATCTGGCCTTAGAGAGCCCTGTACCTCTCACTAATTGGTCCCAGGTTCAGAACTAGCAATAACTGGCCTTGGTTCACAGTTTGATCTCACCTGGGCACCTCCAAGCCCAGCACAAGTGGCATCCATCTGCAGACTGTTTTGTAGCCCATGCTGGGTAGCCCCATGCAAAACACAGGCAGCAAATGTTCTTGGCCTGCACCTTCTGGGAAGTATTTGTACAAGTATATCCAGAAGAAAGCTTCAGAGCATTTCAAAGCAACACCACCTAACCCCCTCCACAAGTGACACATTCAAGGGAAGAGTCAATGGGCACCAGAACCCTGCTGAAATAAGTTCTACTCTGTGAAGTGGGCTCCTGCACAACTGATCCTCCACTGTGGCCAGAGGTCAGTTGTTCATGGTTACAGCCAGACCTTGCAGTTGATTGGCCTGAGAGATAAGTCCCTGCAACTCACGTACCAATAGAAATCAAGACTCAACTATAAGAGGAAGGTGCAAACACCAATTGAACAATCTTGAGTGCTCAATTTGGTTGATAGGGGAGGCTGTGCCACTGGACCCTACAGGACATTTACTATACTAGGCCACTCTACTAAGCATGGGAGACATAGAAGTTCTACCTAATACATAGACACAAATAAAAGAAGGCTGCCAAAATGAGACAAAGAAACATGTTTTAAATGAAAGAAAAGAACAAAATTCCAGAAGAAGAACTAAACAAAATGGAGACAAGGATTTTACTGTCTAAGACACAGAGTTCAAAACACTGGTTATAAGGATGGTCAAGGAACTTATGGAAAGAGTAAATGAACTTAGTGAGAACTTCAACAAAGAGCTAGGAAACATAAAAATGGAGATAGAAAACATAAAAAATAGCCTGTATGAAAAAAAAAATACATGAACTGAAATGAAGAATATACATTATAGGGAATCAAGAGTGGAGTAGATGAAGCTATTATCAAATATTTGGAATATAATGAAGCAAAAAACACCCAATCAGAACAAGAAAACAAAAATAATATAAAAAGATGAGGATAGTATAAGGAGCCTTTGAGACAGCTTCAAACATACCAACATGCACATTATGGGAGTGCTGGGGGAAGAAGAGAGCAAACAAGAAATTGTAAACCTATTTGAAAAAAATGACAGAAAACTTGCCAAACTCGGTGAAGGAGATAGACATATAAATTCAGGAAGCACAGACTAACTCAAAGAGGCCCACACCAAAACACATCATAATTAAAATGGCAAAGCTTAAAAACAAAGAACTTTAAAAGCAGTAAGATAAATTAAGTTAGCTACCTACAAGTGAGTTCCATTATGACTGTCAGCAGAAACTTTGCAGGCCAGAATGCATTGGGAAGAAATATTCAAAATTATGAAAAGCAAAGACCTACAACCAAGATTCTGATATTGATTTTAAGACGTTTATTGAAAAACAAAACTCAGAACCAAGAGATGCAGAGAAACTTGCTTCAGGAAGGAGAGCTTAGGATGTCACCTTGGCCTAATTTGAATTCAGTTTGGTAGAGAGAAGGCTTTAGATATGGGTCTGCACCCTCTTGTCCCACTGCCTCTTCCTGAACTACCTGTAATTTGTGCATTCTCACTTCTGAAATTGAATACCCCTTCCCCACTTTCTCCTTTGTTAAAAAAAATGTATTATATAACCAAATATTATCTCACCATCTTTGAAATTTTTATGGGGTTTTTATGCTTATATGAATTCCCCATGTGTATGTATTAAACCTTGATATTCTCCTATTAATCTGTTAATTTGATGATTCGCCCAGCCATGAGAACTTAGCAGGTAGAAGAAAAAGCATTCATTTTTTTTAGTCCCTGTCCCTATTAGCATACTCTCATACAGAGCTGGGAGGGTGCAAAAGTATGCAACTTCTTGGAGAAAGTTGGGGCCATATAAACCATAGTTTAAAATGCATGTGCCATATAAGCCAGAATTCTGCTGCTAGAACTGCTCCTGTAACTGAGCAGAAACTTCACTTTTTAAATATGATCTTTTCTATTTTCTTTTGATTCAAACTGGCCTCATCCTGCTCCATGACTTCTCTGTCTCCCTCTTTCCTTGTATGACCACTCCTTTGATCATTAAGCCCACTCAGGACAATTAGGTTCTGGTCGGATTTCAAGCAATCCTAGGAGCAAAGCCTCAGGACTGTTGACCACAGAAATGGTTTCAAATTAAAGATAACATCTAGGATTCCATTGTGTTTCAGCCCCAGAACCAGAAAAGCAGAACAACCCACTGACCACCTCCTTACAAAACAAGAGAATAATGCCTTGGATGACATTAGTGTCATGTGAAAGGAACTGGGCCTGGAGCAGGTCTGCCTTGGGCTGGTGGTAGTGTGAGTTCTTGACTTCATGCAGGAAAGAGTCACAACACAACTCCAGGTGATTTTGAGAGTACTATTATTAAAGCTTGGAACAGTGAAACAAAGGAAGGGATTAGGACAGAAGAGGCAAAGGAGAGAGCATAGGCAATGCTACTTTAGCTCTAGACAAACATTATAGGAAAGAAGTGAACCACATGGGGCTGTGTGGACTCCCTGGGACATACAAGCCATAGTGACAGAAGTGAGCCAAGGTGGGACTGCTGTCAACTCACTGGGAAGTCAGAGAAAAGGGGAGCTTGGGGACAGGTCCAGCAGGTTTGCCTGGGATGAGCTGCCACTATCTGCTGCTCCCTTGATTTCAAGTCTCATGAGGACCCTTATAGTTTAAACAAAAGAGCAAAATTGCACACCCAAGAAAAGGAGGGGCCCCCAAGAAGCAGATGTAAAAGGGTACTGTGAAATTCCTTGGTAATAGATTAGGGAGAAAGTAAAGTGGGGAAATTTATGGAGTGGATAAAAAGTAAAACAAAGAGGAATATATATATTCACACACACACATACACACCCATACACATACACATACACATACACATAACATACACATACACATACATATACACTAGAGGCCCAGTGCATAAATTTGTGCATGGGTAGGGTCCCTAGGCCTGGCTGGTGATCGGGGCCAATCAAGGTCTTTCTTCATTCCATGCTGCCCCTGCCCCCTAGTGGTCCCCACACATCATAGGGAGCAGTCAAACTCCCAGTCAGTCAAACTCTGGAGGGGCAATTTGCATATTAGCCTTTTATTGTATAGGATAGGTGGTTATAAGATAGTTAACAATTAACAATAGCAATAAGAGAATTTGTGGCCTCTGTTCTGGTGTATTGGTTGTGCCCTGAGGGATCCAGAAAAAAAAAAAAGTTACCCTGATATTACAAAGGTATATTATTATAGATGTAAAAGATAGCAGGCTCAGTTAAGGTAAAAGCTGACTCTTAAATGCCAGCCTAGGATATGACTACCTGCCCTGACCTGGTTTTAGGTAGAAAGTTTTAATTTCAGACCATCCTAAGGGATTAGTGTAGGTCTTAAATTTGCAGGGCTCCTTGTAGAGGCCTCCCTTGAGCTTGTCAATTGAGTATGTGGCCCCTTTTACATTCACAGAAGAAAGAGCACATGTACATGTTCAAGGAAAGGAGAGGCACAGGCGTGTCCTGGCTTCCTTGACCTTAAGGTTTCCATCTGTTTTCTAAAGATGGGGATTTCAGAGGAGGTCTAAGGGAGAATCTCACTAGAATGTTTTTCAGCTTTCCAGGTGTGTCCTTTAATATGCCGAGTCATCAAAAAATGAGTGCAAAGAGGGATCAGGGTCATTCTCTGGTGAGTTTCATCTTCAAAGAATGTCACAAAAGAGGTTCTGGGATCAAGATGGTCTTCCCTGCAAAGGTCTGGCAATGTGTAACCCATTGGTTGACAAGCAACATTGGTTATGGAAGAAAACACCTTGTGATTTATTACCTGGTTCTAAGTTGCTGAATCAGTTTGTTCAGCTATCTGCCTCCGTTTCCCCATTCTACTTGCCAAGGAATTTTTCTAGCTTTTTACTCTCCTGCCTCATTAGGGCCAGCTGCAATGACCTACTATATTCTACATTGGCTTCAACCAATCAGTAGAGACCACGACATTCACTCCCTTAGTAACCATGATTCAAGATTTTCCCCAATTAGCCCATTCCCTAGAAATCTGGTCTTAGACCACAACTCACCTATGACTCCCAGCTTAATGCCATTTTCTTAAACATTTACTTTCTTTGCTGCAACTCCTCTTCCCATTTGATTGGACTTCAATGCTCCTAGGCAAATGAACCTTTTAGTTCAGTTGCATTTCTTATGGATATACATTTTTTTAAAATACCATGAAATATAGAAAATTCAAGACTCTTTTTTCAAGAACTGTTTCTAAGAGCAAGGAAAGACTAAATGTCTTCCTATCAAAGGGAACAAATGTTTGGCTATTCAAAAGCTACCTTTAGGGGTATTGATAAGAAGCTGTTTATTGAGAAACAAGACTCACAATGAATCTTTGACCCTTCTCTCTTTCCTGCTGTAAAGATTCAGACAAAACCTACTTCAGGAAAGCAATCTTAGGTTGTTACCTTAGCCAACTGCATAGCTATATACTATCTCTACTCTTCCTTTTCTTCCCTCTGCTGTGTTTGGGGTGGCTGGGAACAAAGTGGAGAAGAGGATAGTGGAGGAGATATGTAGAGCAGTGGTTCCCAACTTCTTTTGGCTCACCTAAGCAACTCTAAAATCTCAACACCCACCGTTCCCCCAACCCCCCGTGTGGCATATAATTCTTCTTATTAAAAAAGTGAATTCCTATGCTCTTGCTGGTTTAGCTCAGTGTAAAGAGTGTTGGCCTGCAGACTGAAGGGTCCCAGGTTTGATTCCGGCCAAGGGCACATGCCTGGGTTCAGTCCCCAGTGGGGAACAAGCTGGAGGCAGCTGATCAATGATTGATGCTTCTTTCTCTCTCTCTCCCTCTTCCTTCCTCTCTGAAATCAATAAAGAAATATATTTTCAAAAAATGGGGGACAGCCAAGATGGGGGCATAGGTAAACACCTACACTATGCCTTGCATAACAATTTCAAAACTACAACTAAAAGACAGAACAGACATCATCCAGAACCACAGGAAAGCTGGCCGAGTATAAGTTCTACAACTAGAAGGAAAGAGAGGGGCTCACAGAAACCCAGAGGAGCTGCAAAAAGCTGAGGTACGGAGACGCGAGCACTGAGAGAGCGGATGCCCAAGTACCTGGCTGGCTTTCTCTGGCGGGAGGGAAACGGAGACTCCCAACGGCATTGAACCCCTTATCCTATGACACTAAACCCCAGACCCAGCCGAAACTCATACGGGGGGAGTTTGGACTGTGAAAAGGGAGAAGTACACGGAAATTTAGGAGAGTCGCAAAAGATAGGAGGACTGGTCGTGGTCGCGCACACACACATGGAGCCACGCGGAGGACAGATTGCTGATTGTGCTGCTGGCTTTTGCGACTGGGCAGGAGACAGACCCTCCCAACTGTGCCACTTCTGAATCCACTGGATCCCTGTTTCGGGCGAAACCCTGGAGATCTAGACTCGTGTGGTCCTGGGGCGCAGGGGAGCTGGAAAGGCAGTGGTCTAGAGGCACTGCGGACGTGCGCGCACAAGGACCACTGCAGCCATTACTCAGTCCTGTGAGACTCTGGGGCCGTGGAGGGCGGGGCTGACTGGAAGGCGAGGCGGTCCCTTAAGCCCTGAGACTCCACCCATTCCAAGCTCAACAGAGGCTTCTGCGGTTTTGCAAGTTCAGAAGTTTCCCCAACATAGTGAAAATGCCAAGACAAGAGAAGGGATCAAAAACAAAAGAAATGGAGGACAAAAAATGACTGGATATAGAGTTCAAAACCACGCTTATAAGTTTTTCAAGAATATGCTAGAAAAGATGGACAAATTTAGTGAGAGCCAAGAGGAGATGCAAAAAAGCCTACTAGAGATGCAAAAGAGCCTGCTAGAGATGCTAGAGATGAGGCATAAATTTAGCGAGTCCCAAGAGGAGATGAAAAAGGACCAACTAGAGACACTGACTGAAATAAAAATATACAGAGTCCTAACAGCAGACTAGAGAAAGGCAAGAATCAAGTCAAAAATTTGAAATATAAAGAAGCAGAAAACACTCAACTGGAAAAGCAAGAAGAGAAAAGATTCCAAAAATGTGAATATAATGTAAGGAGACTCTGGGACAGCTTCAAGCGTACCAACATCAGAATTGTGGGGGTGCCAGAGGAAGAGAGAGAACAAGATACTGAAAACCTATTTCAAGAAATAATGACTGAAAACTTCCCACATATGGTAAAAGAAATAGACTTACAAGTCCAGGAAGCACACAGAACCCCACATAAAAGGAATCCAAAGAGGACCACACCAAGAAACATCATAATTAAAATACCAAGAGCAAAAGACAAAGAGAAAATATTAAAAGCAGCAAGAGAAAAACAGTTTATTACCTACAAGGGAGCACCCATACGACTGTCAGCTGATTTCTCAACAGAAACGATGCAGGCCAGACGGGAGTCGCAAGAAATATTCAACATAATGAATAGCAAGAACCTACAACCAAGAATAATCTATCCAGCAAAGCTAACATTCAGAATTGAAGGGCAGATAAAGAGCTTCACAGATAAGAAAAAGCTAAAGGAGTTCATCAACTCCAAACCAGTGTTATATGAAATGCTGAAGGGTACTCTTTTAGAAGAGGAAGAAGGAAAAGGTAAAAGCCAAA
>PVJN01014201.1:0-47139 GCA_004026805.1 Lasiurus borealis
AAAAAAAAAAAAAGGTGTCTACACTAGATTTAAAAATTCATGACTTCTATTTAGTAAGTAAGAGTATGGAGTTTAAGTGACCCTCCACTAAAATATAACTAGATTCTGTTTATATTTATTACCTTCAATTACATTTCTATGTTCACTGGAAAGTAAATAAATCTCTAAGGATCTAAAAACGGAAGCAAGAAACAACAGGTTGAAAATGAGGCAGACAGTTGTGAACATTTGGCACACACAAAGCTGGTTTATTCTCAGAGACACACGTCAATACATTATCCTTACAGAACTAAACAGTACAGCAAAGTCAGAAAGCCTGGCCTGAGAATTCCACATTCTTAACCCTCATGACAAGAGAAATTGGTTCCAGGATGGTAGCAACCCAGGAACAAGGCCAAATTCACTGTAAACCCAGCCCAGTGGAAAAAATACCTACAGGTATTGGTATACTGTGGGAAACTTGTTGTGCTTGACAGACATTTTGTAGTAAGCTTCAGCCATGTTGGCACTAACCTCGGGCTAGGTTTCTATTACCCCAAACCCTATCTCTTTCCCATAAGCCAGGTGTTTCGCCTTAGGGCTAGGAATTTTTGCTAACTTCCTCATTCCTCCTTCTCCCTATAAATACCCCAAATTCCTCATGAATAAATGAGACTAGATCAGAACTTGGTCTTATCTCCATTCCTTGTGTCTCTTGTCCCGTTCATCCCTACTCTCCCTCTAGTGTCCTCATTGACTTAAGCCGCGGGTCGGGACAGTGTACCAGAGAATAATTTCAGCAAAATATAATCTAACAATAAGACTTTTGAAAATAAATAAATAAATAAATAAAGGAAAGCCACTATAAAATAGAAATAAAAGAAAATATAACAAACAAGTAAACTCAGATATTATGTATAAAAAGCATAAGGAGATTCTCTCTTTGGAGAGAATCCAAGATGGCGGCATAGGTAAACACCTACACTGCTGCCTCACACAACAATTTCAAAACTACAACTAAAAGACAGAACAGACATCATCCAGAACCACAGGAAAGCTGGCTGAGTGGAAGTTCTACAACTAGAGGTAAAGAGAGGGGCTCACAGAGACCCAGAGGAACTGCAAAAAGCTGAGGTATGGAGACGCGCGCGTGGAGAGAGCGGGTGCCGGAGTGCCTGGCTGGTTTTCTCTGATGGGAGGGAGACAGAGACTTTTAAAGGCATTGAACCCCTTATCCTACGACACTAAACCCCAGATCCAGCAGAAACTCATAAGGGGGGAGTTTGGACTGTGAAAAGGGAGAAGTGTATGGAAATTTAGGGGAGTCACAAAAGATCAAAGGCCTGGTGGCGTGCACGGCACTACACACAGGACAGATTGCTGATTGTGACACTGGCTTTCGCGAGTGGGCGGGAGACAGACCTTCCAACTGTGCCACTTCTGACGCCAATAAGCCCCTGTTTTGGGCGAAACCCTGGGGACCTAATCTCGTGTGGTCCTGGTGCACAGGGGAGCTGGAGGGGCAGCGGTCTAGAGGCACTGTGTGAGTGCACAAGGACCGTTCCAGCGATTACCGAGTCAGAAGAGACTCAGGGGCCATGGAGGGCGGGGCTGACTGGAAGGCAAGGCAGTCCCTTTTGCCCTGAGACTCCACCCATCCCAAGCTCAACAGAGGATTCTTCAGTTTGCAAGTCTGGTTTCATAAGGCAGAATTCAACAAAGAAGTTTCCCCGGCATAGTGAAAATGCCAAGACAAAGGAAGGGATCACAAACAAAAGAAATGGAGGGAAAAAAAATGACTGGATATAGAGTTCAAAACCACGCTTATAAGGTTTTTCAAGAATATGCTAGAAAAGTTGGATAAATTTAGTGAGAGCCAAGAGGAGATGAAAAAGAACATACTAGAGACACTGACTGAAATAAAAAAATATTATACAGAGTCCTAACAGCAGACTAGAGAAAGGCAAGAATCAAGTCAAAAATTTGAAATATAAAGAAGCAGAAAACATTCAACTAGAAAATCAAGAAGAGAAAAGAATCCAAAAATGCCTCTGGGACAGCTTCAAGCGTACCAACATCAGAATTGTGGTGGTGCCAGAAAAAGAGAGAGAGCAAGATACTGAAAACCTATTTAAAGAAATAATGACTGAAAACTTCCCACATCTGGTAAAAGAAATAGACTTACAAGTCCAGGAAGCACACAGAACCCCACCTAAAAGAAATCCAAAGAGGACCACACCAAGACACATCATAATTAAAATACCAAGAGCAAAAGACAAAGAGAGAATATTAAAAGGAGCAAGAGAAAAACAGTTCATTACCTACAAGGGAGCACCCATACGACTGTCAGCTGATTTCTCAACAGAAACAATGCAGGCCAGACGGGAGTGGCAAGAAATATTCAATGTGATGAATAGAAGAACCTACAACCAAGAATAATCTATCCAGCAAAGCTAACGTTCAGAATTGAAGGGCAGATAGAGAGTTTCACAGAGAAGAAAAAGCTAAAGGAGTACATCAACTCTAAACCAGTATTAAATGAAATACTGAAAGGTACTCTTTTAGAAGAGGAAGAAAAAAAAAGGTAAAAGCCAAAAAATTATGAACAACAAATACATATCTATCAACAAGTGAATCTAAAAATTAAGTGAATTAAAAATTTGATCAACAGAATAAACTGATAAATATAATAGAATCAGGAGCACAGAAAGGGTGTAGACTGATAATTCTCAGGGGGACAAAAATCATAAAGCATCAAACAGACTGTGAAATTATACCAGAAAGATTAAAGTTAGGTGAGGTAAATAAGTGATCAATCAAAGGACTTGTATGCATGCATATAAGCATAACCAATGATCACAGACACTGGTTGGTTGGGGTATGCCTGGGAGGGAGGGGGGGCAATGGGAGATATGCATAAAAAATTAAGAAAAATTAATAAAAAGAAAAAAAGCATAAGGAATATGGAGTAAATATGAAATAAAGAAAAACTATTAATAAGTGTCCAATTATTATTTTTTAAATATATTTTATTGATATTTTTACAGTGAGGAAGGGAGAAACATCGATGAAAAAGAGACGTCAATTTGCTTCCTTCTGCATGCCCCCCACTGGGGATGTGCCCACAACCAAGGTACATGCCCTTGACCGGAATCGAACCCAGGACCCTTCAGTCCACAGACCAACGCTCTATTCACTGAGCCAAACCAGCTTTGGCAATAATTGTACAATTTTAAGAAAAAATAAGTATAGCTTCTGAAAATGAAAAATGCAATTGATAAGTTAAAGTCTCTTTGAATGGGCTAAACAAAAGGCTAAAATCATATAAACAATAATACACAGGAAAATACACATGCAGAAATATACAAATGCCTTGCAATGAGACTAAGAGATGGAGACATGAAAAAAATGTTAACATATAAGGAGTATACAATGAGATCTAACATATTTACTCTGAGTTCCAGAAAAAGAGAATAGTGGTATTAGAAGAACATTAATATCTGCATCAATAATAAATGAGAATTTTCCAGGGCTGTTAAAAAAAGTAGAGTCTCTAGAATCATAGATATAGAAAGAAGAGGTTATAGCAACAAAGAGAAATTAAATGAAAAAACAAACAAATGATCAAGAGAGCCCTGTAACTGTAAGAACAGAGTGCTAGGAACCAAATACATCTGTAACTAATGCTATTTAGGCCTGAAAACTCCAAGCGGCTGTGAGCTGGTGGAGGGAGGAGAGCCCCACAGTTGGGCAGAAGGATGCTGCCACCTGTTTGATGATTCTTTGAGGCACACTGAATGAAGGTTTAGAAAAAGGTATTACACTATCTAGAATCTTATTTTCCTTTGTCACTCAACATTCTGAGACTTACCTGCTTTTAGCTATGTCTCATTAATTTTTCACATGTTATAGTGTCTCCCATTATGAATATACTCCAATAGAAACATTTACCATGGTATTTCCCATTTTATAAAAATTAGTTTTGTTTTTTCTTAATTTCTTGCTATTATAAATAATGGTATAAAGATTCTTGCATATGTCTCATTATTCAGATGGTTGGGTAGGTCTCTAAAAGTGGTACAACTGGATTTAAGGACAAAAGCCTTTTCAAATTTATTATATAACTAGAAGCCTGGTGCATGAAATTTATGCATGTGGGAGGTGTTCTTCAGGACAGCCTGCTCCCTCTCAAATCTGGGACCCCTTGAGGAATGCCAGCCTGATCACCCTCTAACCACTCTCCTGCCAGCCTGAGTGATGCCTAACTGCTCCCCTGCCAGCCTGTTTGCCTCTAGATGCCCTCCCCTGTGGGCCTGGTCACCCTAATATCCAACCCCTGCAGGCCTGGGTCCCCCTCAACTGCCCTTCCCTCCAGGCCTGGTAACCCCCAACTTCCCTCCTCTGCTGGTCTGGTCAACTCTAACTGCCTCCCCTGTAGGCTTGATCACCTCCAACTGCCCTCCCTTGCAGGCCTGGTTCCTCCCAACTGCCCTTCCCTGCCTGCCATCTTGTGATGGCCATCTTGTGTTGGTCATCTTCTGTCCACATGAGGACAGGATCTTTTGACCACATGGAGCAGCCATCTTGTGTGTTGGAGTGATGGTCAATCTGCATATTACTCTTTTATTAGATAGGATAGAGGCCTGGTGCACAGGTGGGGGCCAGCTGGTGTGCCCTGAAGGGTGTCCTGGTTCAGGGTGGGTATTACCTTGGGGCATGGGGTGGCCTGGGCAAGGGGCCTGTCATGGTTTGAAGGCCGGCAATTCCCCCTGGTGACCCCCCTGGTATCTGGGATTTATTTATCTTCTACAATTGAAACTTTGTAACCAGGAGTGGAACCAAGCCTTGTGCTCACACAGCCATTGAAACGTTGTTGCCTTAAACGGAGGCCTGGACTGGCCAGGATGTGGGGAAAGCTGGTCTTCCTCCATCGCCAAGGGCAACCCAAGCCTCCCTCCTGCTATCTCTGTGGCAGTAGCCATCTTAGATGGGTTAATTTGCATACTTGCTCTGATTGACTGGTAGGTGTGGCTGTTGGGCATGGCTGGGGTGTGTCAGAAGTAGGGTAAATTTGCATATTACTCTTTTGTTAGATAAGACTAGAGGCCTATTGTACAAATTTGTGTATAGGTGGGGTTCTTTGGCCTGGCCAGTGATGGGGTCCAAGCAGGTTCACAGGAGGTTGGCCAGGAATGAGGGGCTGTGGGAAGATGGACAGCTGCCCTAATCAGGGACATGAGGCCAGTCAGCCATGGGAAGGGACCACAGGAGGTTGGCCGGCCATGGGAGGTTGGCTGTAGGAGCACACTGACCACCAGGGAGCAGCTCCTGCATTTACCTTGGGCCCCCTGGTGGTCAGTGCATGTCACAGCGACCTGTTGACTGGTCATTGGGTCATTCAGTCACTCAGTCACTTAGACTTTTATATATAGAGAGATTTTAAACTGTTTTCTGAAGTTGGAGGGTTTGTAGACCTCAAATTCACTAAGTTAAGTGACTAAGTACTCATGATATTTGCCACAAAATGTCCTTAGGAATAGTTAAGAATCAAATTTTTAAAACCTCAACTCTGATTTTAGATAAAGTAGGTTTGATCCTTATAGACTGTCATATTTTTATAACTTTCAATTCTTTTATATCTTGAAAAATGTGAAAATGGCACTTTTTTCCATAACCCAGTGCTGACTCAAAAAATGGCTTGCAATTGTAGAGTATAAATTGAAGCAGTCCATGTGTTTATAAATCAAATCTCTATCAACTAAACAGAAGATAATAATATTGAGACATTTTTATGGGTAATTTGGGATATATATATATATATATATATATACACACATATATATGGTATATACATATATATATATATATATATATATATACACATATATATGAATATGCATAATATTTGACTAAAGTTATGTAAACATGGGTCTCAATATGCTCATATCTAAGGTGCTCATATGAGGTAGAAAAGTAGAGCAACCACAGTTAAATGATAAAGAACTTTTTTGAAGGCAGTATAGAAGCCTCTTTATGTTGAAATTTCAATGTTTCAGTAATTCAGGCATTTACTGGTACCATTTGTGGAATTTTTCATCAAAATGCTTATGTAACTGGTTTGACAGGAGAAACACTGAAGTGAACATGAAATTTTAATTTTCCAAGAAAAGTTACCAACTGTGCTCCATAACTTTCAAATATTAAAATTGTTACTGAACCTATTCAAACCTTCTATTTCATTAGCATAGCCTGATAGTGGGCAAACTGCGGCTTGAGAGCCACATGCGGCTCTTTGGCTCCTTGAGTGTGGCTCTTCCACAAAAATACAACAATTTGGATGAGTCTATTTTGAAGAAGTGGCATTAGAAGAAATTTAGGTTTAAAAAATTTGGCTCTCAAAAGAAATTTCAATCATTGTACTGTTGATATTTGGCTCTGTTGACTGATGAGTTTGCTGACCCCTGGTATAGCCAAAACTAGTAGTTTCAGCTTCTTAGAACAGGAAGGGGAAATTGTCCCCAATCCTTTGGTAAATTGACAACAGTTTGTCAACATAGACAACATTCTCTGCATTAAATGACTCCTAATCACAGGAGACAGATTCCCTTTCAGTTGTTGCTGCTTTATTGATAATGCTGCCTCCTTGTTCTCCATGTATCTGGTGTCCAAATGCTGACTCTTAAGTCTTTTTGCAGTTTCTTTAGAGAGCACCAGAGTTTCTCTCTTATTTAATCCTCTTGAAATAAATCTAAGGTATGGCTCTTTCTTTCTCTACCTTCACCTACTGCCACAGAGGAACCCCTTCCCCCCCTTCCATCACCCTCACACACACACACACATATACACAGAGTCTTTTGCTGCTATTATTGCGTCACAGTAAGCAAAGCTGTTGGGAAAGGGGGCATAGAATCAACATTACTAAACTTAAAGCACCAGATGGCCCCACACTTTGGGAAATTTGTCTTTTCCTTGCTATGCCAGCAACTGGGAATGAGGATCATCCTCTGACACTCTCAGTCCTGCCATCACTTTCCAGTCCCCATCACTTGCATAGTTTTTTGTTTTTTGTTTTTTGTTTTTTTTTGCTATTGTTTTTGTCCAATGACTCAACATTTAAGCAAAAGAAAATCACCATTTCCTAACATTTCAACTCAATGTCCCTCACTATCCATCCAGATAGCAGAAGGAATCTTGCTCTCTTAAGAGCTCTGCATTTCCCAAAAGATGCTACTTCTCCACACCCTCTTATCTTTTGCTTTATCAGTGACTAGTCAACTTGAAACAGGTAGTTTCATGAATAGGACCCTTGAGGAGTTTAATATCATAATTCTCAAAATACAAAAGATTCTGCTACAGAACAAACAAGGTGGCTGCCCTCATGTGGTCAAATATGGCCACTCCCATGTGGACACAAGATGGCCACCAAAAGATGGCTAACAGGGGAGGACAGTTGTGGACAATCAGGCCAGCAAGGGAGGGCAATTAGAGGTAACCAGGTTTATAGGGGAGGACAGTAAGGGGCAATCAGGCTGGCAAGGTAGGGAAGTTAGGGGTGACCGGACATCAGGGGAGCAGTTAGGGGCAATTTGGATGGCAGGGGAGTGGTTAGAGGATGATCAGGCTTGCAGGCAAAAGCAGTTAGGGGCAATCAGGCAAGCAGGGAGGTGAGTGGTTGGGAGCCAGCAGTCCTGGATTATGAGAATGTCTGACTGCTCCACCATGATTAAACCTAAATAGGCAGTTGGAGATCCCTTGAGGGGTCCCAGATTGGAGAGGGTACAGGTTGGATGAGGGACACCTGCCCCATGCATGAATTTCATGTACCTGGCCTCTAGTTTAACATATAATAAAAAGTTGTTAAGATTCTGTGTAGATAAACAAAATTGTTATTTTTAGAAGTTATGTTTAAAATTCATCATTTTGATAGTCACAGTAATTTTAGCTATAGTTAAGATGCTCAACAATAAAAGATAACTAAATGTTTTTACCACCATGTGGAATATTATTTTTTACGTGGTTTTTGGGTTAAAATGACTAGAAGTAGATTTTTTAAAAATATGGCATTAATAGGGCTTCTCTGTCAATATACTTAAGTAAAATAGGATAAAAGAACCTCTTTCCAGGTAACTAATGAAATCAATAATATAGAAAATAAATATAGCCAAGAGCATAAAAAAGGGTCATATCATATGCATGTCATAAATTTAGGAGAGATGACATAATTCTCATGTGAGATTCCAGAGCTGTTTAGTGTGTCTTTTTTTTTTTTTAACTAAAGATTTCTGGCTAAACTGTTTTAGTATAATTTCATACTTTGAGGAGTGAAGATAGTAGGCTACATAAACTCTTAAAAGTAAGCATTTCTGAAGAAAGATGAGATTTTAAAATATTTGACTAATGCCCAAATAGAGAGAGAAAAAAATACTGAGCATATAAGTAGTTACACAAGGATCCATTGACAAGTGTCTGGGTGCACAAAATTCATGCCCATGGTGGGGGTGTTCCCTCAGCCCATCCTGCACCCTCTCCAATTGGGGACCTCTTAAGGGGATGTCCAACTGCAGGTTGGGATCAGGCCTAAACCGGCAGTTGGACATCCCTCTCACAATCTGGGACTGCTGGCTCCTAACCGCTCACCCGCCTGCCTACCTGATTGCCCTTAACTGCCTCTGCCTCCCTGCCTGATCACCCCTAACTGCCCTGCCCTACTGGCCTGATCTTGCTCCTAACTGCTCTCTCCTTCCAACCTAATTGCACCTAACTGCCTCTGCCTGCCTGATTGCCAGGGTCTGGGATGCTGGTGAATGGAATTCCTGGCTAGCAGGTCGATTCTGTGAGGAATGGGGATTCCTCCTCCCTCCTGTCAGGTTCTGGTTTGAAGGCCAACCATGCCCCCAATTGAGGGAGACCCAGAGTTACACCATGCCCCAGATGGTTGGAGCCCATAGTCCCCTCCTGCTGCAGCACTGTGTCATCCCTGGGCCCACAGCCCCCTCTGCTCAGCAGTCACTGCTGGGTGGCCATGGCATCCACAAGAGCCAGGGGGAAGGACCGAGGGATCAGCAATTCAGCCCACTTGCCAGTCCCCACCCACTTGAGCTTGCTGTGTGAGCAGCATGGTGTTCGGTTGTTCATTTGGTAGTTTTGGATGTTATGGATCCTGGCTCTTTATATATATAGATGAGGAGATAGTTCTGTTTCCTTGCAGTGATATGCAAATATCTGAACACGTTTTCAAATTAGATTGACTTTGAATAGAAACTATCTTATAGCAAGAGCCTGATTTAAATATCAAGTGACATAGAAAATTTAAGGATTAATGTTTTTTTTTAAGTAAATGGAAACCATTTTTTAAAGTATGTTTCTATACTGTTTAATACTCTTTTTTTTTTTTGCTTTTATATACTTATTCTGAAAATGTGGTCAGTTTAAGAAAACTGAAGGCATTGTTTGCAGAATTGAGATTTGAAAGATTAGCCTGAAATTTTTACATGTAATAAAGGCCCAGAATTTTATCTTATTAAAAAATATACATAACAAAACAAAAACATGTGTGTGATCAGTATAACTAATTTAGGGCAAACACCGGAAAACTGCAAACTCTCTCTGCAAACTTTTTAGAGCATATATAGCTGTTTTAGTCTTATTTTTTCCATTCTATTGGTTCTACGAGGACTCATGTTCAAGCAATCTGAATTCTGTTGTCAACCAATAATATTTTTGTGAAGAAACAATTGAACTATGGTGTCCAGTCTGTGAAACAATGTAAGGCTTGTCTAGGGAAACTCTTTTCAGTGATACCTAATTGTCCGAAGATCGATAATTGAAGATGAAAAGTAATTAAAAAACAATGTGTAAAAATTACAAGGAAAACATAAGCAGTAAGTTTGAGAATAGATTTTTTTAAGTTTCAAAGACACTGTAGTTTAAAATATTTCTAAAGCCTATTCTTATTTTCATCCCTACTGTTTCCTATAAACAATAAGGATTTTTTTCTCTGTATATTTTGAATTTTCTTTAGCTATGTTTTATTCAAGGTCAAAACAGCAGCATAATTATGACTTCACTACCAACAAAACTTTCTAAATATTTCCCCGGACTCTCCCATATTAAAACTGTTTGGATTAGAATTGTAATAGTTTTCTCTATAAATCACATGCAAATTGTTTCATTCTCACTGCAAAGAAAAATATCATTTGCCATTAAAACTTTCTGGTATTAATATAAAAATTACTTTTTAGAAATATGAATTCTAAAAATTGGATAATTTTTAAAGGATATTAAAAAGATGGTTTTTTTTCCCCGGTAAATTTTATTGATAAGCTGATGTCAGACAGACCAGCAAGGCTAGAGGAGGGAGTGCTGTCCAAGTCTTCAGGAGTGCAGAGCTCGCCACTTGTCCAGAGGGCCACGACTGGGGACGTATTTGACTCCACAACCATCAGGGATGAGGCACTTCCTAGCCACTTTGTCTTCAAATTCATCCGCGTTAAACTTGGTAAAGCCCCACTTCTTGGAGATATGGATCTTCTGGCGGCCCGGGAACTTGAACTTGGCCCTGCGCAAGGCTTCAATCACATGCTCCTTGTTCTGCAGCTTGGTGCGGATGGACATGATGACTTGGCCGATGTGGACTCGGGCCACTGTGCCTTGGGGCTTTCCAAAGGCGCCACGCATGCCTGTCTGGAGCCTGTCGGCCCCAGCACAGGACAGCATCTTGTTGATGCGAATGACGTGGAAGGGGTGCAGCCGCACCCGGATGTGAAACCCATCTTTTCCACAGCTTTTCACCATGTACTTGTTGGCGCAGATTCGCGCGGCCTCCAGGGCTTCAGAGGAGAGCTGCTCATACTCATCGGACACCATGTGGCCACAGAGTGGGAACTCGTCCACTTTCGCCTTCTTGCGCCCTAGGTCAAAGATGCGGATCTTGGCATCAGGGACACCTCGGCAGAAGCGAGACTTCGGATATGGCTTGTTCTTACAATACCGGTAGCAGCGAGCAGGTCTGCGGCCCATGGCGACTCTGGAACCGTTGCAGCCAGGCCTGGCCCCGCCGTAAGCATGCGCTGTAGGCGGGTGCCCATCTACCCCACGCAATCATAGAGTTTCTGGAGGACCGGAAGATTCTCTTTTAGGGCACCCTGTCGTAGCTGCAGCAACCCTCTTACTGCTTGTGACCCCGACTGGGCCCACCACAAAGTGCTGAGGCCATGTCTTTCTTGCTGTCCATTCTGGGTGTAGAACTTGTGCCCTGGGGTTTGTCTTAGTATAAAAGACATATTTTCCTAGAGATTGAATAAGAAAGGTCTCTCCAGCTAGTCAATATACCCTATCAAAATAATATATTTTCCAGACCTCGTGTCTCCCATCAACATTTGCATATACATTTCTGTTTCTCAAACACTATGTGGTCACCTTCCCTGGGGAAAATGGTTCCTTAGCCTGTGCTCTTTGGTGAGGCTCAGGAAGAGCTGAGCAAGAGTGGTGGCAGGGACAGTGACAAGATATATTGTTTGATGATTGCTTTAGAAACCTGAGACTTTGGTTTAATGTATTTGGCCATATTAAATTTATTATAAAAATGAAATCTACAACATTGAAATGCCAACTGCATTTTTTAACTTAAGGCTATTTACATTTTTATGCTTTATTAATCTTATATCTTACTGAGATTGAGTTTAATAGATTTTTTCCTCTGATACTAAATTTTATAAAAAAATATTATGATAAGGATCAGAATGTGGGGAAGAAGGGAAATAAAAGATAAAAAGAATTTACAAATAGTCTATAATCTCTAGTTGGATTTTTCAGGCTTTTTTTATTTATTCATGCTGTTTCAGACATCTATGACATCATGGAGCAAAATTCTTCCAATATGAGTATATTCTTCCAATGCTTTCTCTTTAACAGAGAAACAAATAAGTTGTCACAAAATAACTTTGGTACTTGAAGTGAGTGAAATTTTACAAAATAATCATATTAATGTAAAAATATTAAAATTCTCAGTATAGAGGACTTTCCTGCCTTAAAAATAAGTTTCTTACTTCTCTGTCCTTCATTTCTGTCTTCCTGTTTTCCTCAAATAGTTTCTATTTACAATGTAATCTTGAGTATGAAGATAACACAGCATATAATGTGTTGTTCTCACTGAGCTTATGAGTCTAGGAGGGGATTTAGATGGTACTCTAATATTTCATCATATTACAAAGTACAAAATGTTCCCAAGAGGAAAAGCAGAGTGAGCCCTGGGAGCCTGGGGGAAGACCCTGATTTAGACTGAAGAATGAACAGAGAAAATTTTATTAGGAAAGAGATGTATACATTGTGAATATGGTGCATGGGGTCTGGCATATACAAAGACCCTGAAGCAGGCAAGAACATGGACCATTGAAGGAACTAGAAGGCCAATGTGTCTATGGGTGAAGGGATGAGTGGTATTATGTGAGTCCACATTGTTTAAGAGAAGGTGGCTTGCATATCACATAGGGCCCATTTACCAAGTTAGAAATCCTGATCTTTATTCAACCACTGAAGAGCTTTACACAGGTTTTAGCCTCTCATAATGTATAATTGGGTCAATAAATTGGAAAGGATAAAAAAAAATGGATGCAAGATGAATGCTTTGCAACACTAAAGAAAATAAGTAAGGATAATTTGAACATGCCTTTAATGTATTTTAGTGTATTAACACGTTTGTATCTTTTTATACTACTACATGCCCAGAATCTATTATAGTTCTGAGGGAGAGGGGTCTATGAGGTCAAAGGAAGATAATAAGCCAGAGTGTATAAATATCCCATCATCAGTTTCAACCACAATTTAGCCAGTGTTAACTGGTTCCAGCATGCTGTGCTTGAAGCATCCATCTTATATAAAACTGCTGTTTGAAATTTTAACCCTGCTATTTGGCTTCTATAAATGCTTGCTTCCTTAAATAACAAGGAAAAGAAGACTACTTCAACTCAGAGAGGCCATTAAACCTTTCCCAGACAAAATTATCAGTGTTGGCACCAGGCCAGGCCTTTGGTTAAGGTCTCAAGGTTGCAGCACAAAGGGACACTTTAAGAACTTCCAAAAGGGACCAGAAACACCTCATATTTGAAAGACAAAGAAGGTAAAAACATATAAATAGGACCCTCCATGTTGGGGGGAATTTGAGAGATATTTTCCTGTAGACCCACTTGTAATAATTATAACTCCATCTCTTTAAGTATTGCTTCGTTCTTCTTGGGGTTTCTGTAACGTTAATGGTTCCCTGAGCTGGAAAACAACTGTGCCTGGCATTTTGGCCTAGGGTGAATAGGCCCGGTTTGGAGCCAGGTGGAGCAGGATAGGCCTCCCGGAGATGCTGCTCTGCTTATTTAGCAAAATTGAACTGGGGGACTCTAGGCACTCCTGAACTTCAGCCCAGGACCTGGCCAGCATCTGGAGAGAGTAGATGGACACTTCTGGATCTGTTGACAGAATTGGTACGGTAGGGGCCCTGTCAGTTAGGCCCACTCTGAGTGAGTGGAAGGGGGAACTTAATCACCTCCCTGGAAGTCAAGGACTTCCTCAGGGACTAGCTGAGACCCCATTTGGTTAGGAGGACATGAAATCAGGTAGACTACTTATTTATTTATATATTTTTAATATATTTTATTGATTTTTTACAGAGAGCAAGGGAGAGGGACAGAGAGTCAGAAATATCAATGAAAGAGAAATATCAATCAGCTGCCTCCTGCACAACCCCTACTGGGGGTGTGCCCACAACCAACGTACGTGCCCTTGACTGGAATTGAACTTGAGACCTTTCAGTCCTCAGGCTGATGCTCTATCCACTGAGCCAAACCAGTTTCAGCAAGGTAAACTATTTAAACTCTGAGTAAATATCTGGTAGAAGTAAAAACACAGACTAATTAGTACATAAATATGGGACTGTAGAGGTGAATGAATTCAGATTCAATTAAGGAATTATGAGTTCACTCTGCTGTTTGTTTGTGTGGAACTAGCCAATTTTCTACAGAGAAGGGGCACTAGATGCAGTCTTAACTCCTCTAGTAGGTTTTCACCAAGCTGTTGGTTGAGAATTCTGTTCTAGGGCATGGGTGCTAGGAGTTCCCCCAAGCCTGCCTAGGGAGTTGGACATTGTTTCAGTTATCTGCTCAGCTCCATTCTGAACTAGTCTACTGAGACACTGTGAGTAGGGATGTTTGTCTCTCTTGGCATAATTATCTGTTCATTGACTGTGGTCTGTGTGAAGCAAAAGCCACTTTGTGCCTTCTGGCTGTACACAAGAGAGTATTTGCTATCTCTTTCTATTGTTTAATTTGTTTAAAGATGGGGTGGACCTTTGGCTGAGGTCTCAAGGCCACAATACATAGGGGCTCTTTAAGAACTTGCAAAAGGGGACAGAAACATCCCAGATTTGGGAGACAAAGAAGGTAAAAACATATAAGTAGGGAAAATTCCTCCATGTTGGGGCCCAGAATTTGAGAGATATTTTCCTCTGGATGCTCATGTAATAGAGGTAACTCCATTTCTCTAAGTATTGTTTGGTTCTTCTCCAGTTTTCTGTAACATGCTTACCAAAGATAGAAAAACTGGAGAAACCAAGATGGTGGCATAGGTGAACACCTAAACTGCTCTCTCACACAACAATCTCAAAACTACAACTAAAAGACAGAACAGACATCATCCAGAACCACAGGAAAGTTGGCTGAGTGGAAATTCTATAACTAGAAGGAAAGAGAGGGGCTCACAGAGACTCAGAGAGCTGCATGAAGTGGAGGTACAGAGACAAGAGTGTGGAGAGAGTGGGCAGCAGAGTCTCTGGGAGGCTTCTTCTGGCAGGAGGAAGACAAAGACTCCCAACTGCACTGAGCCCCAATTCTGACTGCACTGAATCCCAGTCTGGGCAAGAGTCACACAGGGGGAGTCTGGACTGTCGTGGAAAGGGAGGAGTGCACAGATATTTAGGGGAGCCACAAAAGGGCAGAGGTCAGGGGGCATGCACACCACTGTGTGCAGAGAGGACTGACTGCTGATGGTGCCGCTGGCTTTCTCTAACAGGCAGGATACAGAGCCTCCCAACTGTGCTGAATTCCACTTTCGACTGCACTAAACCCCAGTTTCAGGCGAGACCCTGAGGACTGAGACTCATATGGATCCTGGAGTGAATGGGAACCAGAAAAGCAAAGGTCTACAGGCACCCGCATATACACAGAGAAGGCTGCAGAGATTACCCAGAGACACTTGTGACCCAGGGGCCCGGTAGGATGAGGTTGACTGGAAGCCAAGGCTGTCTGTTCAGCCCTGAGGGTCCATCCCATCTAACCTCAACAGAGAGGCTTTTGCAATTTTGCAAGTCTTGTATCATAAGGCTGACTCCAGCACAGAAGTTCTTCTGGCGTACCGAAAATGCAAAGACAAAGGAACCAATCACAAATTAAAGAAATGGAGGAAGACAAACAACTAGATATAGAGTTCAAAACCACAGTTATAAGGTTTTTCAAGAATTTCCTAGAAAAGATGGATAAATTTAGTAAGATCCAAGAGGAGATGAAAAAGAACCAACTAGAAATTAAACATACACTGAATGAAATAAAAAATATTATATAGAGACCTAACAGCAGACCATAGGAACCCAAGAATCAAGAAAAGATTTGAAATACAAAGAAGCAGAAAACACTCCACTGGAAATGCAAAAAGAAAAAAGAATCCAAAAAATGTGAAGATAGTGTAAGGAGCCTGTTGGACAACTTCAAGTATACCAACAACAGAATTGTGGGGGTGCCAGAAGAAGAGAGAGAGCAAGATACTGAAAACCTATTTGAAGAAATAATGACTGAAAATTTCCCACACCTGGTGAAAGAAATAGACTTACGAGTCCAGGAAGCTCACAGAACCCCAAATAAAAGGAATCCAAAGAGGACCACACCAAGACACATCATAATTAAAATACCAAGAGCAAAAGACAGAGAATATTAAAAGCAGCAAGAGAAAAACAAGGGAGCACCCATATGATTGTCAGCTGATTTCTCAACAGAAACTATGCAAGGTAGATGGGAGTGGCAAGAAATATTCAAAGTGATGAGTAGCAAGAACTTACAACCAAAATTACTCTACCCAGCAAAGCTATCATTCAGAATTGAAGGGCGGATAAAGAGCCTCACAGATAAGAAAAAACTAAAGGAGTTCATCACTGCCAAACCAGTATTATATGAAATGCTGAAAGGTACTCTTTAAGAAGAGGAAGAAGAAGAAAAAGGTAAAGATAAAAATTAGGAATAAATACATATCTATCAACAAGTGAATCTAAAAGTCAAGTGAATAAAAAATCTGATAAACAGAGTAAACTGGTGAATATAATAAAATCAGGGGCATAGAAAGGAAGTGAACTGACAATTCTCAAGAGGGGAAAAGTAAGGGGAGTACAGGAGAGACTGGACAAAAATCGTACACCTATGGATGAGGACAATGCGGGAGAAGGGCAGAGGGAGGTGTAGGAGCTGGGTGGAGGGGAGTTATGGGAGAGAAAAGAGAAACAAATGTAATAATCTGAACAATAAATATTTATTAAATAAAAAGAAATAGAAAAACCAAACATGGCCAAAGTTACTAACACATAACTTGAAATAACAAATTTGAGGATGGGTAGGAAAAGATCATTTTCTAGGAGCCCTTAAAAACCAGACAGATAAACATGTTTAGATCTGAAATTTCAGCTTGGAATGTGAAGAAGTCTTTTTCCATTGTTACTCTTTTCTAGTCCACAAGCCCTGTGTAAAAGGTCTGCACTGTTCTGCACTTATTGATTAGTTATGCATCTAGGCAGCTTTTAAGTACTTGGAATTAGCACTGGAAAATGTTAGAAATGCAATCAAATTCTCAGCATCCTCTACCTTCATTCAAAGACTGCAAAAGAACAGTTCTGTATATCAGATGAATGCAGCACTGCCTTTCCTTTGATATCACATTTCAACCATTTCACAAAGAACTAAGCCTGAATTTGTTCCAAAAATAAATAATATGCTCTGGAGTCTAATATATTGACTTGATGTGCACCCTGCATTTTCTCTCCTGCTGCTGGAACTGTCTGCATTGTTTGTTGATCACTGAGTCATTATGCAGCCTTCCATCACTTGTTATTTGACAATATTCAGAGATCATGTTCCCACTTGGCTCTCAATGACGTGTGATGCCTTTACTGATGATGAACAATCATTTTCATTAGTGTTTCTTTGTAACTTCACACTGGGAATTATAATCTCAATATTTTTAAAAGCCCAGATGAGCAACTTGACTATATTTTCCTAAAGTTAAGTGGTGAATGTAAGAGTCACGGTTATGGTTGGCCTTTTCTTCAGCCAATGGTATCTATTGTCATGACTTATTGGAGCTCACTCATCTTATTCACAATGAACATTTTCCAAATAGAAGTAGTGTCAGGTGATTTTGTTTAGTTCCAGAACCCTACTTAATTTTTAACTAATATTTTATACATTTTGATTATTCTTTCTTTGAGAATTTTTATAAAGAAACTTAGTAGGTGCACTATTTACCTTTGTGCTTTGATAACATAGGATGAATTACTCCAAAATGAATTTTTTACATTGTTGCAAAAAATTGGAAAAATAGTACTGTATAATACGCTCATTAGAACTTTATTTTAGTTTGTAAATTTTTATTTTAGTCATTAATCTCTTTTATATGGTAGTGTGTAGTTTCATAAATATTTAAGTAATACTATAACAAATATATAATTTATACAATCCTAATATAATAAAAACCCAGGGTCTTTAATAAAAGACAATTCAATCTACTGTAAGTCAGCCCTGGAGTCAGTGCTGGGTTGCCATGGTGACCCAGCACTGACTTCTGAGATGGCTGTGTATCAGGCCTGAAGAGAGAGGGTCTGATATGCAGCCTCCATGGCAGCTGTTGATCAACTGTTGCCTCTCTCTCTCCAGGCTTCACCAGCAGCCATGCCACTGTTTCTCTCCGGGCCTTTCTGGGGAGAGAGGGCAGAAGCGGGGGGGGGGGGGGCGGAGGGGGGTGCTGATAAGCCCTGCATCTCTGATCCAACGTGGAGATAGGACAGGAGACACTGATTAGAATAGAAATTGACCAATCAGAACTAAATGTGGGTGAAGTGTGAGGAGCCAATTGCTGCCTAGGAGGCAGAGCTTTTGATGCTGACTGGCATAGAAACCAACCTATCAGAAACTAATCTGGATGAACTGTGAAGGCGAAACCTAAGGTAGGGGCTGAGGAGCGGTTTTAAGGGCAACAGCTATTTGGTGTAAAGTGTAAGAAAGTGGTTCAAGTTTTTAATGACTGGTTTGGCAGTTTAGTGCATATAGCTGGCTATCAGTCCAGATATAGGGATTATGTATTTTTGTCTGCCAAGAGCATCTCCTCCTGCTGAAAATGGCTTTCCCCACCATTTAAGCAATCCTATCCTATATAATCTATCTGTACTAATAAAACGGTAATATGCTAATTAGACCGGGTCAACTGGTCATCTTCTGGACATCCAACTTCCTTCTGGACAAAGCCATGGTGATGGGGGCCAAGGCAGCGGTCATTAGAGGCGATTAGGCCAGCATGGGAGGGCAGTTGAGGGTGGGATCAGGCTGGCAGGGGAGGGTAGTTAGGGGCGATCAGGCAGGCAGGCAGGCAGAGGCAGTTAGGAGCAATCAAGCAGGTAGGCGGGAGAGTGGTTAGGAGCCAGTGGTCCCAGATTGCAAGAGGGGTGTCCCCAATTGGAGAGGGTCCAGGCTGGGCAGAGGGAACCAGCCCTACCTTGCACAAATTTTGTTCACCAGACCACTAGTAAATAATAAACATGCTATAGTAAATCATCATAAGGAAAAGCTATATTAAAAATGACTTGAATCAACATAAAGAATATACATATGTATTTGGAAAACTTCTCTCTTAAAAGGAATTAGTCCAATTGAAAAATTCAAAAAACCTTGATCAGGGGTTAAGGTGTGTGCATGAAGCTTGTCCTCCCTTCCACATATTGAATGCATGCACTTGCTATTCTTTAGATAAAAATTCATGCCTGTGTATTTAAAAGGCAAAATGATGGATTTAATATTTTTTTTGTCCTACTACCCAACTTGCTTACCAAGTAGGAAGTTTGTGTGATTTACCAGGGTTATTGCCATGCATGAAAAATATTTAAATACTGAGATTTTTAATCATTTATGTTGTGACATCCAATTGTACTTCAGGTTAAATGAATCTTGTATGTTTAATGGATGACCTCTTTATCCACGAAACAATTTTTTTTTAAAGTAAAGTGAACAATCAACATTAGTGATTCGATATAAGGGTACTTAAATTATGAAAAAAAGTATTCCAATTGACAAAACACTGACTTTGGAAGGTTTTCTGTTTTACTGTATACAAAATGTATCCATTTTCTTATTCCAGTTATCTGGCCTATAATTATATCAATTTTACAGATGGAGAAAGGAAAGTGTGAACATCCTGTTGGAAACCAAACATTGTTCTCACTAAATGGATGTAAACAGGAAACCAGAAGGCTGGTCAACCTTAATTGCTCTGAGAGGTCAGAGCTAATTACTCATTGTTTAGTTGAAAACTTTGTTAGCTAAAGCAGCCTCTACCTGTTTGTTTCATGTTAATTTCGGTTTTGTTATTTCTTGCCTAAAGGCTAGGGGTGTGTCCCAAAGCCTTAATAAAAGGGAGAAAAAGGCCAGAGCAAGTGGTAGTCCTTTCCACTAGAGGAAGGCTCCCGCCTGGCCCCCCAATATTGTCAAATTAATATTTTCTAGTCTCTCTTTTCGTTTGCGTGCGGCCTCCTTCAGAACCCGAACCCTGAATCGGGAACCCTGAACCACATGGGCATGGAAAGAGGTTCCCACAATATCCTATTACAGATAATTGATGTGCAACATTATATTAGTTTCAGGCATTTATGTAACTTACAAAGTGATCACCCCAGTAAATCTAATACCCATCTGACACTATACTTAATTATTATAATATTATTGAGTATATTTCCTAAGCTGTACTCTATACCCACATGCCTATTCCTTAACAAGCAATCTGTATTTCTTAATCCCTTCACCTTTTTCACATATTTTCTCCAATCCCTACTCCCCTCTGGTAACTGTCAAAATGTTCACTGTATCTGTGACTTTGGAAGGATTTTTATTTTTTAATCATCACCAAGGATATGTTTTTATTGATTTTGAGGGGAGGGTATCATTTTGAGAAAGAAACCCATGGTTTGGTTGCCTCCCATTAAGGGACCCAACCAGGGACTGAACCCACAAACTAGGTCCTGATTGGGAATCAGGTCTGTATTCTTTTGGTATATGGGACAACACTCCAACTGAGTCACCCAGTCAGGGCTGGAAGGTTTTTTTTAAAGTTTTGCCTCACCTGTCAAACATTTTTTATCTTTTTGCATTTTTTCCCCCAATGGCAATAAATACTAAAAACAGGACTATATCATTTGAAACACCTGGTAAATCACTACATTATTGATCTGCTAAATTTCCGTGTAAAGAATTTAGCATTGCTCAAAGCTTCTGGGATTAATCTATTCTTTTCTATGCCTAAGGACTTTGGTTATGCTGGATAGTCTAACAATGGGACTTACAGTAAGGGATGACCATTCCAGAAAACCAACAATGTGGCGTAGGTTTTGGGGCCAGTGTTATCATTTGACCTGGAGAATGACATTAACAATGTGCATAATCAGTTCATCAATCATGGCTACATAATAAAGTCCCAATAAAACTTTGAACACCAGTGCTTGGACAAGTTTAATTTATTGTTAAGACTCCAAATATATTGTCAGAAACTGATGGAAGAGTAATGCAACCTGACTCAATGGGAGAGACAGTGGTAACTCCATATTTGGTATTTCTCCTGGACTCTACCTAGGCACTTCTTCCCTTCGCTGATTTTAATCTGTCTTCTTCCCTGTAATAAACTATATGACCATAATTGCCTTCAGTAAATTCTGTGAGTCCTTATAGTGAATTATCAAATCTGAAGGTAGTTTTGGGGATTCCCTAAAATCTGCAATTGGTGTCAAAATGAGGCCAATCTTTGGGACTGTAATTTCTAACTTTGTAGTTGGCTCAGATTTTCTCATTTCCATCTGTCATACCCACAAACCTAATAAATCATGTATAAATGGTGGGGCACTCAAGGAGGAGAGTATAAATCTGATTTATAATTCCTAGAAGAGTTAAAACATATGCTAACAACAACAAAGACTCTCCTAAAAAGTCTCTTTTTTTCTGCACAAAAGTAAAATGCCTATTTGTTGAAAAATTAGCAAATATGTATGACAAAATATAAAGATACAAGTTTTGAGTGTGTTTTCTTGCAATAATATTATATGTGCCATTTTATAAGCTGATTTATTTTATTTTTTTAAATATATGTTATTGATTTTTTTACAGAAAGAAAGGGAGAGGGATAGAGAGTTGGAAACATTGATGAGAGAGAGACATCGATCAGCTGCCTCCTGCACGCCCCTCACTGGAGATGTGCCCACAACCAAGGTACATGCCCTTGACTGGAACTGAACCTGGGACCCTTCAGTCCACAGGCCGACGCTCTATCCACTTATTTTAGTAAACCTTTTCTGTAAGAGTAAATGTTCTTTATATTGTTTTAGTAATAGAAAGATGTATTTTATTATAGGTTAAGTTATAGATCCATATATGTACAGATTTACTTCCTGCTTGTCTTGTTCTATGTTTAAGAACTAGCACCATAGAGCTATAGCAAAAGCAGCTTCAACTTATTTATTGATTTAATTTGAGGTCAACATCCAGGAGCTAATTGGTCATACATAAAGGCTTACTACTTCTGACAAGGTAATATTTTTGAGTGTGGTTTCTCTTTAGGCACTTAAGCCACAAAATGTAGCTAAGCTACAAAGAGTGCCAGTGACCAACTTAAAAAAAAAAATCATGATATAGGCCACAACATGAATGAAAATGAGCAGAATAAGCCCTTGACATGCTGTTTTTGGTGAAAAGTTTGATTTCATAGAAGTAAAATTCTTAATTTTCTATTGGACAGCAAGAGATTTGTAAATTTCTGACTAAATCTGAAAGATAACATTTTTCTTATTTCTCTTTCAGATTGTACAAAATATTATTTTTAAATGGTCCTAAAGACAATTTAAAAGCATTTGGGACAGAGCATATACTTAAAGCTTTACTTACCTCACCATCTTACTTGAAATTCAATTTTTATCTTTTCTGGAATGAGGTAGATTAACAATTTTTCATACATTTTAGTAAAAAATATATTGTCATAACAAATTTATTTGAATAGGTCATTTTAATATAATTATATTATTAAGTTTTTTTGTGGAAATTTATTAAGTTTTGAGGATCATTGTATTGAAGTTCACCATCCTATCTAATAAAAGAGTAATATACAAATTGACCATCACTCCAACACACAAGATGGCTACCCACATGTGATCAAAGATGGCTGCCCCCATGTGGACATAAGATGGCCATCACAAGATGGCCAGCAAGGGAGCACAGTTGTGGGCAATCAGGCCAACAGGGAAGGATAGTTAGGGGTGATGAGGTCTGCAGGGGAGAACTGTTGGGAGAGACCAGGCCTGAGGGGAGGGCAGTTGGGGGTGACCAGGCCTACATGGAGGACAGTTAGGGGCTACCAAGCCTACAGGAGAGGGCAGTTGTGGGGGACCAGGCCTGCAGGGGAGGGCAGTTAGGGGCAATTGGACCAGCAAGAGAACAGTTAGGCATCAATCAGGCTGGCAGGGGAGTGGTTAGAGGGTGATCAGACTGGCTGGAAGAAGCAGTTAGGGCAGTGGTCAGCAAACTCTTAGTCAACAGAGCCAAATATCAACAGTACAATGATTGAAATTTCTTTTGAGAGCCAAATTTTTTCAACTTAAACTTCTTCTAACACAACTTCTTTAAAATAGACTCACCCAGGCCATGGTATTTTGTGGAAGAGCCACACTCTAGGGTCCAAAGAGCTGCATGTGGCTTGTGAGCCACAATTTGCTGACCACTACATTAAGGGCAATCAGGCAGATAGTCAGATGAATGGTTGGGAGCTAGCAATACTGGATCCAGCCTAAAGGGGCAGCCGGATATCCCTTGAGGGGTCCCAGATTGGAGAGGGTGCAGGCTAGGCTGAGGGAGACACATTTCGCCCATGCATGAATTTTGTGCACTGGGCATCTAGTAATGTCATAATTTATTTCATGTATTTAAAATAGGACTATACCTGGGCTCAAGAATAATATGCATTTCTTTATAAGAACATTTTCTCATACATTATTTGATTGCCTAAAATAATTTTCTTAGTATTAAAAAACAATCTGATTACCAAAATGAAGAAGTAATATGCAGAAAATCAAGTGACTCACCCACAAATAGAATTTGGGATAAGACTCACTTAGCATCTGAAAGTTATGCTGGCCCTGAGATGAATTATGAATTAGTTGTGGGGCAATCTGGGGTCTGCATGGTCTGAAACCAATACTCTTCTGAGGATCTGCTTCACACAAAAAAGAACAGACAAAGCAAATATTTTTAGAATAAGAAAATAAATACAAATTGTAAATAGCTATTAAATAAAACAGATCATTTTTTTAAAATAACATTTTATTAATTGCCTGATTATCTTTAAAATCTTTCTTTTATTTTCTGGCTACATATTTCTTCATCTCTTCTTCATTTGGCCATTATTGGATAATACTTTTATGAAGATGTCATATATGAACTGTAATACTTTAAATTTTCAATTTTCTTTGATTACTTTTATGATACAAGTGAACCAGTATACAGTTGATATTCTCCTTGTAACATAGTGAAGGAAGGGCTGGCAACCACTGGTTACAGAATTCCTTCTATTGATGTCATTTATCTTTAGTGCCTTTCTTTATACTTCATCAGTTTTTACAATTTTTCTGTTATTTAATAAATTTGAAAGTACTGCCAAATTATGAGGCTATTTTTACTTGTTCCAAGTGAAATTACCCAAAATATTCTTCCAAGTTGCCATGAAAATGGTATAATTCAGTTTTCAGTCACATAAATAAACACCTCTTTGACCACATATCTTTGTATCACTGTGTGAGTTAGCACAGGGAATAATTCACATATTCTTGGAAACGATTTTCATATTAGAACAACTCTCAGTAACTTATCCATGCATTGACCTGACTGCAAACCACTTAAACATACTCTACTAATCCCATACTAAATACATTCTTCAATGACTTCCTTTTTATCCAGTTCTTCAAATTGCCAGGGTCACTTTAATGCTGTGTAACCTCAGGGAAAGAGTGAATGAAGGAAAGAATGCAAAAGGGAATGCAAATTTTATAAAAAGCATGTGCTGGATCCTAATTATAGGCCTGATCTTCAGAACTAATTGGCTTGGAAGTCAATTCCCCCCAGTGATACCAACAATAATCAAGACTTAACTGCAACAAGGCTGTAAACACAGTCTACAAAGGGGTGCACCAAGAGAGTCCACCTTGGTAACTGGGGAGGCAGAGCTACTGGGCCATATAGGACACCTAGCACACAAAGCTACTCTATTAACTCAGGGAAGCAGTAAAAATCTAGAGACAAAGGAACAGATCACAAACAAAAGAAATGGAGGAAAACAAATGACTGGATATAGACTTCAAAACCATGGTTATAAGGTTTTTCAAGAATTTTCTATAAAAGATGGATAAATTTAGTGAGACCCCAGAGATGAAAAAGGACCAACTAGAAATTAAACATACACTGACTGAAATAATAAATATTATACAGAGACCTAACAGCAGATTAGAGGTATGCAAGAATCAAGTCAAAGATATGAAATACAAAGAAGCAGAAAACACTCAACTGAAAAAGCAAAAAGAAAACAGAATCCAAAATTGTGAAGATAGTATAAGGAACCTCTGGGACAACTTCATAGGTGAGTGGTTTGGAGCCAGCAGTCCTAAATTGTGAGGGATGTCCAACCACCCATTTAGGCCCAATCCTGAGCAGTTGGACATCCCTTAAGGAGTCCCAGATTGGAGAGTGTCGGCTGGGCTAAGGGACACCTCTCCCCCTCCTCCCACCCCCGTGCATGAATTTTGTGCATTGAGCATTTAGTATATTAGAGTCCCAACGCATGAAGATTTGTGCAAGAATAGGCCTTTCTTCCCCCAGGCTGCCGGCACTGCCTTTGCTCATTTCTACCTTCCCATGCTGCCCAGAGGCCTGGAGCTGCTGGGGCAGTGCAGAGCACCCCATCCCCAGCCACTTGGCGCCTGCCTATGCAAATTAACCCTCCATCTTTGTTGGGCTAATTTGCATACTCACCATACCTTGATTGCCTGGTGAGCATCACACATCTTTCTCTTTTATTAATATAGATATAGACATACAGGCACACACATACTATTTATAGAGACAAGAGAGAGAAAGAGAGAGAGAGATGTGTGTTATGCAGATATTCCATATAAAAAATAATATTAATGAAATTCTGGTTATGTATTAATTCATCAAATTTAGTGCTGTTAAATGATAAAAATCACTTATTCACATTATTTGTCATGGTTCTGGGTGTTGACTAGTCTCAACAAGTTAGTTTTAAGTTGAGATCTGTTTATAACATTGCAGTCAGATGATTGCTGAGACTAAGTCATTCTGAAGGTACCTCACTTTTGTATTTGATGCTAATTGTTAGGTGGGAATTTCAACTGATGCAACTGTCAGCAGTGGTCAACTGAGATAACCTCCTGCCATAGATAGTACTCTGTGCTCCCAATTCTTGAAAATTAGGAACAACAAATACATACCTATCAACAAGTGAATCTAAAAATCAAGGGCAAGAGCAAAAGACAAAGAGAGAATATTAAAAGCAGCAAGAGAAAAACAGTAGTAATAAATTCAAACAAGAGACAACAAACAACAGCAAAAGTGGGTGAGGATTTATTTGTAAGTAAGGGAATACACTCAGATAGGGCCTGAGTGGGCAACTCACCTGCCAAGTGCCTTGATATTTTGTGGAGTTTAGAGGTTTTATACCCCTTGGCTGGAATGCCCCTGGGCAAGGAGGAAGTCACCCACTCCCTCAGATCTCAAAAAGAAAAAGAACCTTTAAGCTCCAAGGCTCCTTCACTTAGTGTTATGCTACTGATTAGACCACATCCTGGCAGGCTCTGAATCTGACCTGCCACATCCATTGTCTGTTTTTGCTTTGTCATGTTTCACATCCATTCCATCAAATCCCAGCTGCCTGTCTCAGCTGTATCTTTCCCTCATAGGTCTGGCTGGTTGTATTAGTATGATTGTGACCTGGACTTCATTACACCATGTAACTGGGTTCCTAAAGTACACTAACAGTGACATGCATAAGGAGTCTATCACCTAGTCTCAGAAATTATTTAACTTCAGTTCTGCTGCTTGATTTTCATGAGAAGTGAGTCATCGATCCCAGTTGTGAGGTTTGCAGTGCAGGGAACAAAGTCAGAGAGTCCAGGCCAGTCAAAAGACGAATTTTTAATCTTGCACTTCTGGGCTAGGTTCACCAGTTCTGAAGGTAGGGCTGGAGAAGTTGCGCTGGGTGGGAGAGAGGCACTTTTTTATACAGGTGTTCAGTGAGGGTGGAGGAGCTCAGTGAGGGCAGGTGGAATTTCCACCGCAGGCAGAGGTTCTAGGAATGGAGCCAGTATCTGCACCACCATTTGCCTGGAGCACTGGTCCATCATGGGTTCCAGGAACGGACCAACATTTGTGTCGCCAACTGTTTGGCACACTAGTCTGTTATCTGTGTCATCATCGGTTGCATGCATCAGTTTCTGGAATTTCTCTGACATAATATCCAAGCTTTTTGGTGATAGGGGGTGCCAAAATCATCCTGCTGACCAGGGGTGAAGAGAGAGGGGATTTTTAAAGGCCAGGGTCAGGCAAAGGCAGGTCAGAAAACAGGCAAGTATAGAGATGGAGTAGGAGCTAGTTTACATTCACCTGTGACATCTCAGTGATGTGGGAATGGATGAATTTCAGGAGGCAGGGGCTAGGATGACACAGATGAGAATTAGGGGCCCTCCCATGGGTCAGATTCAGGTAGCTAAGGGGCTTTGGAAAGAGCCGAAAAGAGAGTTGTCCCGGGAGTGTCTTGCATGTAGCTCTTCACTAGCTTGGTCAGGGTCTGCATGTTCTGTTCTACCACTCTGGATTCATTGATGTAGTAGCAACATTCTTCCTGAAGGAATATGCAAGTTCCCCCTTTTTCTTAGTTAAGAAGGTCTGGGCCCGTTGGTTCTGTAGGGTTACTTGGGATAACGATGTTACTTGCCACTGCAGGGAGTTTAAAGAGGTGGTAATAGACTCCAGGGCTATCTGGAGTTTGTCATTGAAATCCTGAGCAGAGATTATGCTGTTCCCAAGGACCTCGATTGCCAGGCCTACCAAGGCAGTGATACTTACCCCTGACATGACAGGGAGGGAGGTGGCCCGGTGGGATGAAGTGAGCAACCAGGCGAGCTCCAACAAGGTTAGTTGGGGAACTAATGTGACCATGAAGCCAGGCCTGGGGTCAGAGGAGTTTATGCAGTTGTTCAAGGTGCCATTGCATCAAAAGAGGGTACCTGAGCTGGCCTTGGTGGGACCGGCTACAGTATGGTTTTGAGTACAGTTCCAAGTGACCTGTACTCCAGTTACCAGATTACTGTCTGGTAGCATATACAGATCTGAGATCTGAGGGCCATCCTCAGCCTTCTTTAAAGTTTTCCGAATTATCTGGGCCAACTGTGAAATGAAGTAGGTGGCTAAAACTGTTGCTCCAGATGAGTATATGAGGTCAGAGCCTCAGTCAGTCTGTTAAGGCAGACTTCAGGGTTCTCATCTGCTCCCTGAATAGTTTCCTTTAGCTTGTCAAAATTAACTACCTTGAGGGAGATGTTCCTGTAGGCTGGCTATCAGACATCTCGGTATCAGCACCCATTTTGCCCATTGGGGGAATCTAGTTGATACTCCCAACCCAACACCAGGTGGGGGACTGCTTGGGCCTCTACCAGCATATTGGCATCTGTAAGATGGACCTGGTCTGCATAGTCAATCACTGCTCCTAAGACTCTCTCCCTTTCATCTGATGTTAGGGTAGAAGAGAGAATGGCATGGATGTCATGCCAGGTGAGGTTATAGGCCTGAGAAAGGTATTAGAATTCCTTGATGAATATGGTGGGGTTGGCAGAAAAGGACCCCAGATGCTTCTCAATCTGGGAGAAATCTGACAGAGAGAAAGAAACATGAATCTGGACCATTCCTCCAGCCCCCGAAACTTCCTAGAGAGAGCAGAGGAGAGGAGGAGTCCAGGAACTTGTGTAGCTGCTGACTGGGGAAGCAGGCAGGGGGGGCGGGGCAGCAGAAAGGTCGGGGAGGGAGCAGATGGCAGGAAAGCTGTGTGTGAGGGTGGGGGAGGGCCTGGGTAGTGAGGCAGATGAGTCAGAGGGGAGGAAAGATTTTCAGGGGTTCAGATAAGGCGGAAAGTGGTGGGGTGTTGGTAGGTAGAGGAGGTTTCTCATGAGCAAGGAGAACCTGGGCTGTGGAACAAAAAGAGCAGAGGAAAGGATGAGAGTGCAAATAGAAAAAGGCCTTAACATATGGGACCTCAGGCCATTTTCCAGTTTGCTGGCAGAAATTACTGAAGGTGCCGAGACCAGTTTGGCTCAGTGGATAGAGCATTGGCCTTCGAACTGAAGGATCCTGGGTTCAATTCCCGTCCAGGGTATGTACCTTGGTTTCGGGCATTCTCAGTGGGGGGTATGCAGGAGGCAGCTGATCGATGTTTCTCTCTCCTCACCCCTTTTCTGTTGAGAATTGTCAGTCCACTCCTTTTCTATGCCTCTGATTCTATTATAGTCACCAGTTTACTCTGTTCATCCAAATTTTTATTAACTTGATTTTTAGATTCATTTGTTGATAGATATGTGTTTGTTGTTCCTTATCTTTACCTTTTTCTTCTTCTCTTCTTAAAGAGTACCTTTCAGCATAATACTGGTGTGGCAGTAATGAACTCCTTTAGCTTTTTCTTATCTGTGAAGCTCTCTATCTACCCTTCAATTCTGAATGTTAGTTTTGCTGGGTAATCTTGGTTGTTAAGTTCTTACTACACATCACTTTGAATATTTCTTGACACTGCCATCTGGCCTGCAGAGTTTGTTGAGAAATCAGTTGACAATCATACGGGTGTTCCCTTGTAGTTAATTAACTGTTTTTCTCTTGCTGCTTTTAATATTCTCTTTGTCTTTTACTCTTGGCATTTTAATTCTTATGTGTCTTGGTGTGGTCCTCTTTGGATTCCTTTTGTTTGGGGTTCTGTGAGCTTCTTGGACTTATAAGACTATTTTCTTTGACCAGGTGGGGGAAATTTTTCAGTCATTATTTCTTTGAATAGGTTTTCAGTATCTTGCTCTCTCTCTTATCTGGCACACCCATAATCCTGATGTTGGTATGCTTGAAGTTGTCCCAGAGGCTCCTCACATGATCTTCACATTTTTGGGTTCTGTTTTCTTTTTGCTTTTTCAGTTGAATGTTTTCTCCTTCTTTGTATTTCAAATCTTTGACTTGATTCTTGCATACCTCTAATCTGCTGTTAGGTCTCTGTATAATATTTATTATTTCAGTCAGTGTATGTGTAATTTCTAGTTGGTCATTTTTCATCTCCTCTTTGGTCTCACTAAATGTATCCGTCTTTTCTAGGAAATTCTTGAAAAACCTTATAACCATGGTTTTGAAGTCTGTATCCAGTCATTTGTTTTCCTCCATTTCTTTTGTTTGTGATATGTTCCTTTGTCTCCAGATTTTCACTGCTTCCCTGAGTTAATAGAGTAGCTTTGTGTGCTAGATGTCCTGTACGGCCCAGTAACTCCACCTCCCCAACGTAGACTCTCTTGGTGCACCCCTTTGTGGACTGTGTTTACAGCCTTGTTGTAGTTAAGTCCTGATTGTTGTTGGTATCTCGGGGGGGAATTTACCTCCAAACAATTGGTTGTGAGAATCAGCTGTGTCTACACTGAGAGAACTGTGCTGGAGTTATTCTTATGATACAAGACTTGCAAAATTGTAAAAGCCTCTGTGCTAGGCTTGAATGGGGCAGAGTCCCAGGAATGAACAGAGAGCCTTGGCTTCTATTCAACTCTGCCCTACGTGGGCCCTGGGTCTCAGTGTCCATCAGTAATCGCTGTAGACCTCTCTTAATGCACTCATGCTTGTGCGCCTCCAGACCGCTTCCTTTCTGGATTGCCTGAGTTTCTGTGCACTCTGGAACTCATATGAATCAGGGTCCCCAGTGTCTCGCCCAAAACTGGGGTTCAGTACAGTTGGAGCTGGATTTTAGTGCAGTAAAAAGGTTCTATCTTCCTCCAGCTAGAGAAAGCCAGAGGCACAATCAGCAGCCAGTCCTCTCTGCTAGCACTTGTGCATGCACCTCCAGAACTCTGCCTTTCAAGGCTCCCCTAAGTTTCTGTGCACTCCTCCCCTTTCAAGACATTTAGATTCCCTCCATATGAATCTCACCCAGAATTGAGGTTCAGTGATGTCAGAACTGGGATTCAGTGCAATCGAGAGTTTCAATCTCCCTACCCCTAGGGGAAGCCAGCCAGGCCCTGCCGCCCATTCTCTCCACAAGCATGTCTTCCTACCTCAGCTTTTTGCAGGTCCTCTGAATCTCCATGAGCCCCTCTCTTTCCTTCTAGTTGTAGAATTTCCACTCAGCCAGCTTTCCTGTGGTTCTGGATAATTTCCATTCTGTCTTTTAACTGTAGTTTTGAAATTGTTGTGCAAGGCAACAGTCTAGGTATTTGCCTATGTTGCCATCTTTGTTTCTCCTCCTAGACTTCTTCTTGAAGCAGGAATTTTGGGGAAACATAGGCAGGCTTAGGGATATTTTAGAATTTGGGTCCATGGAAAGCAAGGGGCTGCAAACTGGAAGAAGGTACATTTCTGTAACACAAGGAAGCAGCAACAGGTATGTTTACATAAGACAAGGGAACTGAAAGTAGCCAAGAAAGGTCATATTTATAAAATAAAGGGAAGGAAGTCCTTCATCCAGAAGAAGAAGAATGCCCAAAGGGAATAGGAAAACAATAGGGAAGGAGCAGGGAGAATCTCACACATCCCATGTGAGGTTCCACCTTTGATCCCAGGAGTTACCATAGTAACCAATCTAAGGGATTAGTGACCAATGAGAGAGAATATTTGAGCATCAGGATCTGAAGCCTTTATAAGCCCTCGGGGGTGGGGAGGAGAAGAACCCAATGGGACCCTTTTCCCCCTCCCTACTTGAGAGTCCATTCTGGGGGACCCTTCTTCCCCTCCCCACTTGGAACTCAGTTCTGTGGGACTCTTCCCCCTCCCTACATGGGAGTCTATACTTGTTCTTCAATAAATTACCACCTTTGCTATATTACTTTTTGTCCATGAATTCATTCTTTGATTTCGGTGGACAAAGAATCTGAGTTCTAGCCCAAAATTTCTCTATCATTTTCATGATAAAAATGGGGTCAAATTTGGTAGACACATTTAAAACCACTGTAATTTTGGATAGGGACAGGGACAACAGTGTGGTGATTGTGGGGATGGGAGAGTGGATTGGAGGTAGAAGAGGGTATAGAGGGGATAAATGGTGGTGGAAAAAATTTTAAGAAAAAAATAAAATCACTATATTTTTCTTCTGGTCATAAGTAACTTACATTCCCTTCACACGCAAAACACACTTGCCCCCTAAATATGCAATTTTTTCATGTTGAGTTCCAGATTTTAGTAATCTAAATCAGATTCAAGTGTAGATGAGTTAGTTTCCTTTCTCTCAATCTGAAGAGATAAGTATCCTATTCTTCAAACATCCATAACACAATTGTGGAGCAAGCATTAAAAAAAAACTACCCCCATAAGGTATGAGAATGGGAAATCCAGGAGTCCATAAGAATTCTGAAAGTGATTCAGGCATCTGACAGTCCCTTGATTATGGCTCACTTCTATTTCCTGGGGATAATTTTCTGGAAGTCTTGGCTACAGTCTCTAGGATCTAATATCTGCATTGTGAATATGCTTTCACTTTCTACCCAAAGAGGCTTGTGCTTATGTCTGAGGAGTATTCTAAACCTGCTTCATGCCCTTTGAAGTTAAGAATCCAAAGCCCTGTTTTCATTTGTAGCTTATACACTCTGAAAGGCTGTGAAGGGAAATAATTAAGATTCTTAGAAGCCCTAGTGTTTAATTGTGAAGATCTACAAGCCACACCATTAAAATCCTTAGAGGGCATTTTGTCTTATAAGAGAGTCTGAGGACCTAATTTAAGACTTTCTGTGGTCCTAACAAAAGATTTAATAGTCACACCCTTGTTTTTTTGTCTCCTGATTGTGTTTTCTGAAGATTGTCTTGAATTTGCTCTTTGTTAGCAAGCTTTTTCAGAATTTGAAAATTGCCATCTGGAAAATCTAAAATGAAAAAGTTTTATTTCAAAACCCATGAATTTTGGCTCCTTTTAATCTAATTGTTACAGGTACCTCTCACAGACACCAGAGAGGTATTATCAGATAGGCCCCTGAGTCAGAATAAGAGGGCTGTCCCCAACCTCAATTCCTGTCTGCTCATATATATGAATTTAAATGAGAAAACTCAAGATGATTGCATGGTGATGAAGCCAATTTTATTAAAGCATGCACTATTATTAAAGAAGCAAGGCAATTAAATGTCTACATCTAGCTTATGAAGCACAGAAGGGCTCTTAACAAATCTGAAGAGGGAGGGGGTGGGGGTCTGAGGCATTATATACCCTCCCGTCTATAGGTTTCAAAATTCCTCCACTGACTATTTTGGAACAGATTAATTCTCAAGTTCCCTTGTTACTTTGTTGTGGCCTTCCAAGAACTCAAAGAAGCACTTGGAAACTTTATCTTGTCAAGCCTTGAGACTGCTGGCTTTTCTGCTTAGGCCAAGAGTTAAACTGCCCTCCTCCTCCTCCTCCCCTCCCCCGCCCCCTCCCCCCCTTCTTTTCTGCATTCTCTCCTTAGGGTGGCTTTTAACCATTTGCTCCCAAGTGTCCTTGGTTTGGGGAAGATACTGACTCCTTATTTATAAGTAAGCTGCAAATTGCCCACCCTGTTTGGTCTTGTTTTAACTTTCCTGTCTCGTTTCCCTGTTACTCTTGCCCTGGAATTGTCCTAGCTGTTCCTGTAACAACCATTTGTTCATTAAGTAATCTCACTTCTCATTTCATTATAGGCAAATAGAAGAAACCAACTGGCACTTTCAACACATTGCTTGGAAATACCTTTATCTAGATATTTAATTCATTAAGAAAATGTTTATTTTCACCGAGACCGGTTTGGCTCAATGGATAGAGCGTCACTTACAGACTGAAAGGTCCCTGGTTCGATTCTAGTCAGAAGCATGTACCTTGCTTGAGGGCACATCTCCACTGTGGGGCGTGCAGGAGGCTGCTGATCGGTGTCTTTCTCTCATCAATGTTTCTGACTTTCTATTTCTCTCCCTTCCTCTCTGTAAAAAAGTCAATAAAATACATTAAAAAGAAAAAAGAAAAAAAATGTTTATTTTCCATTTTACCACAACCAACAATGTTGCTAAGATTTTTGCCAGGACATAAGAATGTACTCCTTTCCTCTAACTACCAATATCATTTTTCTCACTTTGTACCCACCAAAAGCTTTATCAAGGTCCTATATATGGACAAAAGGGACCACATGGTCACCTGACAGGCTAAGGAAAGGCCCTCATGGTAGTCTTGCAATCTCAGAGACCTAAAGTAACCACAAAGGATGGTCTGAAATTAAACTTTAACTAAAAGCAGTTATGGTATGTAGTTACATCCTAGGGTGGTATCTTCACTGACAAGATCAACCTCTACCTTAACTGGGCCTGTCTATCTTTTTGCACCTATAACAACATACCCTTGAAATGTCTGGGTAACTTGTAACTTCCCTGTTTCTGGACCCCCTGAGGCACAACCAAAAGTGCTGGGCACCAGGACAGATACCACAAATTCATTCATTATCATGTTAATTTCCTGCACCCACCTAAGTATGTATCCATCATTTTACTTTTGATCCAATCCCAGGGATTTCCCTCCCCTGCAACTCCAATCTATCACCAATGGATTTCAAGTGACCCACCTAAGTCCCTTCCTTTGATTGCAATATTTAAATACAGATGTAACACTCTATTTCTCCAGAGTATTATCTCAATTCCTTCAGGTTCTGGTTCCTGGAATATGTTGACAGTTTGGCTCAAATAAACTAACAAAAATTCTTTACAGGTCTCAATGTGTTTTGTTGTTGTTGTTGTTGTTTTTTGTTTTGTTTTGTTTTAGGTTAACATATAGGATTCCACCAATAGTCTTAAGGCCCTTCCAGCATTTCCCTTCACCAGGTCTCAAAGTCCATGGCATGTTTATAATTTGATTTTATAGCACCCCATTCCTAGTATGTAAATCTGCCCCAATAAACTGTAACTTTGTAACCCTAGAACTCAATGGCATAAAACAATTTACTACTTTTTATATTACTAAAATTTCTGAAAGGTGACCAGGCTTAGCTAGGAGGTCTTGGCTTGGGGTTTTTCATTCTACTGGCAGAAAAGAGCTTGAAGGTTTTTCACACATAGTTGTAGCTACTGCTGGCCATTGGCTGTTCACTTGGAACCTGTGGTCAGATTTCTATACTTTTCTCTCCATATGTCCTGAGCACAGCATTGTTTCTTGATTCCAAGGGATACCATTGAAGAAAGGGTCCAGTCAGATCTTTTTGTGACCTATCCTCAGAAAGCATGTAGCACCACTGCCACCACAGTTGACTAGTTAAATTAGTCACCAAGTTGACTTCTAGGAAAGTAGAATAAAGTCCTATCAAAAGTTACCTCTTCTTAAAAACTAAATAAATATTTGCAAAAGTTGTCAAAGTAAAACTACCTTGCAACAATCTTGTCTCCTTCTTAAACAGAGCACCCCAAGTGGTGAACTCCTTGAATTCTCTAACACTAAGACCCTCAACATTGCAAGGAGCATTCATTCCAAAAAAATAAAATAAAATAAAAATACCTACATCTCATTAAGAGCAGTGAGCTTTGTGGTGGTTAAACTGAGAAGGCTAACCCCTATTTTGTAAAACTACTGTTTGGAATTCTCTGCTGTTTTTCTTAGACGGCCTCTTTTTCTAAAAAAAAAAAAAAAAAAAAAAAAATACTTTCTAGCCTGCTTTAGCCTGCTTGGATAATAAGATAACCTTAGCTGTCTGACCATGTAGGCCAAAGACTAGATATGCCCATAATTTCAATGCCATGTCAGGTGCATTTTTAATCGGATAGAAATATGGTGTTTTTAAGGCCAGAAGCGAGATAACCACTAAGTGCACATAAGGCTGGCTCCTTAATAAAAAGAAAAATTCTGTTTATAGCTTTGCTTAGAATTTTAATTCATTTTCTCTAAACCCACCATGGTGAATAAAATGTAACTCCAATGACTCTAGTATAGTTTGATTATTCTGGTTGTCTGTAACATAATTGGTTCCTTGACCAAGAAACCAACCCATGTTTGGCTTTTTAGCCTCTGGTGAGTGGAATGGGTTTGGGGCCCGGAGAAGTTAGATAGGCTTCTGGGAGGTGCCACTCTGCTGATATAGCAGAATTGAACCGAGGGATTCCAGGCGCTCCTGGACCTTGGCCCAGGACCCACTGGCATCTGGAGAGAGTGGATGGACACTTCTGGACCTGTCCACAGAATCAGTAAGGAAGGGGTACTGTCAGTTCAGCCCATTCCAAGTGAGTGGAAAGGGGAGCTTGATCACCTCCCCAGAAGCCATACACTTTCCTCAGGCAAATTAATTAGGAATCAGGTGTCAGGTGGACTGTTTAAACTGAGTAAATATCTGGTAGAAGTCAAAAACTAAAGCTAGCTAGTATATAAATATGGGACTCTAGAGGTGAAATGAGTTCAGATTCAATTAAGGCATTATGAGTTCACTCTGCCGTTTGTTTGTGTGAGACTAGCCAATTTGCTACTGAGAAGGGGGACTGGACACAGTCTTAACTCCTCCAGTAGGTTGCCGGGAGTGCCCCCAAGCCTATCTGGGAAGTTGGCATTGTTTCATTTGTATGATCAGCTCCATTCTGAGCTAGTCTACTGAGAGAGTGTGAGTATGGCAGTTTGTCTGTCTTGGCATAATTATCTACTCATTAACTGGTCTGTGTGAAGGGAAAGCTACTTTGTGCTTTCTAGCTATGCACAGGAGAGTATTTGTTATCTTTCTATTGTTTAATTTGTTTAAAGATGGGGTGGACCAGCTGTGACTGGTGGGAAGACAAGGGGCCTAATACTCAAACCACTACAAAAGTCTTTAGCAGCTGCTGAAATTTCTTTTTCTAAGTCTTTTGCTCTGTCAGAGAGGTAACTAGCCCATTTAGCTAATAAAAATTTCTTTCTACTTTTGTATCAGTAAGGGTTTCAGTTTGCTCTGATTTGTGAATTTGCTATATTAAATTGAAATTTTAAAATCCTAGGGTTAATTTAAAGGTATAAATTTGTGACATTTCAAAGAACAAAGAATTTATATTTATGGATTTTTGGTGGTCAGAGATTTCCAGGAGTAGGCTTTACAGCTCTGCAAGGAGGAAAGATTTACAGGTCCTGTCCCTGCCTGTGATATCATAGTCCAACGTGAGCCACCTGAGGAGAACTAAGGCTAAAGTTATTATTAACTGTCTATAGACCCCGTTTACCCTAGTTGTGTGTCTTGTATGGTCTGTTGACTTTGTAGTTGTGTGTTTTGTTTGACTTGCTGTTTTCAGTTATTAGGATCTGTGGAGGGGCAAGGACCAGACTGTGTTTCCCCATAAAGAATGAATCAGGGTCAGGGTGACATCAGTCCTGGAGGCAAAAGGAACGGGGGTTTGTTCCCAGCTGACATAGAACAGAACACCAGGTGCCTGAAGGCACCCCCGGCCTTGAGAAGCCATAAAGTTTGACAAACAACTCCTGCAAGGACAACCGTTATCTAGACTGCTTACTTACATAACCAAAAAGCTTAGACAAAGAGTCAGTATATGAAATTTAGTAATGCTTAGCCAATTAAAATTTGCCAAGTCCTCCTGCACTGAGGATAAAGGCACTTGCTGCAGAGGTTCAGGGCTCTCATGCTTCCCTGCTGTGTCAGTGGAACCAGGAGCCCGGACTCGAGTTCGACTCGAGTTTGTAATAAAGGCTTCCTAAATGTTCTAATTGAGTATCTGGTGGTCGTCTGTCGCGGGTCGCCCCATTACATCTGGAGGCCTCCAGCGAGATACCCTGGCCAAGTGGCCAGGGCTGGACACCCCAGAGAGAACACTCTAGTCTCCGTCCCAGGTTCCAAGGGGGACAGAGTGACCTCCTTATAAAAACTGTGATCCGATCGATTGAAGCCATCTGGGCCTCAGGTTGAGGTAAGAAAATCTGGTCTGGTTTAGTCTGGTCTGGGGAACGTTCCATTTGAGGACCTGAGGAGAGCAGGACGCCGTGAAATCTCTTGGTCCTGGTCCCGACGCGACGTCGTCTGGCGCTTCGGTTTAGTCTGGTCTGGTTAGTCTTTCTGAACGCTTTCTGTGTTTTGTTTCAGTAGTTTCCCTGTTCATATTTAATTTCTGACCGAGAAGAACTTTCGGTTGTGTGAGTGCCTGAGAAAGGTATGCATGAGAAGCTGCAGCTGACTGGGTGTCGATTGCTAAGGAGAAGTGTGCTTTGTAGTGTTTTGGATTGGTTTTGGAATTACTGCTTGTGTAACAGTTTACAGAAATGGAACAAGAAAAATGGGACAGGGAAACTCAAAGGAAGGTTATCTCAATCCTCTTGAATGCATAATTAAATTTTTTTTCTGAATTTAAAAGAAGGGGTAAGAGATATGGGGTCTCTGGGAACGCCTTCGCCCTTGTGAATTTGCTGTATTAAATTTTAAAGTCCTAAGCATAAATTTGTGACATTTCAAAAAACTTTTATTTATGGATTTCTTATCTCTTTTGGTGGTTGGAGACTTCCAGGGTCAGGGCTTACAGCTCTGCAGGGCAGAGAGATTTACAGACCCTGTCCCTGCCTATGACATCATAGTCCAACGTGAGCCATCTAAGGCTGAACCGGGGCTGGAGTTATTATTAATGTGTTGTTTTATTTTAGCATCTGTAACTGGACTAAAGATCTTTTCTTTCAGGTGGCCATCTAGGCTTTCAGTTCACAAGAAAAATCTCCCTACACACCCTTATCTTTCCAGGCTGACTAAGAGTCATTTTTCTCCACAGGTTGGGCCTCAGGCTTCAAAAGGGAGCAATACTACAGCAGTCATCTGTAGTTTTCTCTGAAACTCCCACTGTTTCTGTTTCTCTCTTCTGTAGAAATTGTCTTCCTCTGACTCACAATAGGAAAGGGGGACAAGCAACTGGACTGGGAAACTGGAGGGAGGATGTTGGCAGTTAATCATGAAGAAGGGACAGTAGATCTTGAAACATGGAAGAGTGGGAAAAAATCTGCAGGATTACTATTCTGCCCATGGGCCAGAGAATGTCCCAGTGGACACCTTCTCCCTGTGGAATTTAATTGGAATTGCTTAGATCTAAGACATGAGGGACATCGATGCTCTGAGGGTCTGGCACAGGAAAAAGGTTGGAGGAGGAGAAAGACTTAAATCCTACTGCTCCACAGGAGCCAGTAGACTTATGCCGCCCCCTCCTCCAGAGAGCCCACCCTAGCCACAGCCCTACAAGGAAAAACTGTAAAAGAAGTAAAAAAACTCAGAATGTCTGGTATATAAATGTAAGTATGAGTCTGTGAAAGATAGTGCAAACCCTACTTTAGGGGGAAGACAATAGAGAACTTTTAATTGCTTTTCCTTGATTTATAATTTTGATGTGTTAGCCTAAAAATTTTGGAATTCTGGAGTTAATGTAAAGGTTGCCAATCCAGGAAAATTTAAACAAAAACTTGTTGGGTTAACATTATTCATAATTAACTGCTTTGTAGACTGCCTTTTTCAGCCCTGCTCTGATCCCGAGAACTGCAACCTGCCTACCCTTTGTGATAGATTTACAGTGGGTCTCTGCGGGAGGAAGAGAGCTAAAAACTGCTCTGGAGCTAGTGTAAGAAAGGGTAGCGGTGGTGGAATTAACTCTCAGCCTGCTGAGATAGAGAAGCTCTAGGCTGGGGGACGGGGAATGGTTGGAGATATCAGAAGTGGTGAAGGTTGAGATCTTTTGGGGCCTTAGAGTAAAGAAGGAAAATCTGGGAGGGAGAGCAGTTGTTCCTTAAGTGTAAAAAGCCTGGTTAAACAGGATCTCAGAATGCTTGCCTTATTTCCCCTGCTAAAGACAGAGTAAATGGTTAATGCAGAAGAAGGAGGGGGAGAGGGCATCAGCGAGGACAGCAGGGAGAGATAGGTTTTTGTTGATTTTGCTGGCTACAACCAGCTCTGCAGGTGTCCTTGGTTTCTTGCTTATCTGAACTATGCTATTACAAAACACAGTGGATCTTTTTCTGCCCCGTTTTCTTCTTTTTAACCCTTCCCATACACATAAAGAAATCTCATTGTCCAATTTGGCAGAGTGGGGTTACGGGATACATCTTGGGTGGTGGTGGAATATTCAGCAAAGGAATTTTAAACTCAGAAATTCTGGCTATTTACTTGTTAGGAATCATTAAAGGATTGAGATTTTAAAGAATAAGGAATACTGAGTAAAAGGTCTGAGGCATGGTTATGCATTTTTAAAGGACATAGAAAGAAGATTTAAAGGCTAATTTGGAAGTGAAAATGTAATAAAGGATTGCGTATGTACTAAGAAGAAAAAAAGAAATGTTGTAAGGAAATCAAATAATACAGGCCAGTAAGCCAGGAATAGTAAATAATTTACATTTTGCCTCCCTAAACAGGGTAGTTGTGCCAAAGTACTTATAGAGGGACTGCAATATCATGTTTTAAAAATCCCTCTCTGAACCCTGAACAATTGAAGCTAATAAGAGTGCCACGGAGAAAGCCTGGTATCCTGCTTGCGAGCCCTGAAAATGGCTGGCGTTGAAGTGTCAGGCCCATGCCCTACCATCAGTGGTGATTGGTCAGAGTAAAGGGGGGAGGGGAATCAGCCCCATCACTACTGGCCTTTCACCACTAGTGATCTCTATAATTGGAAAGCTCAGAATCCTAAGTTCTCTGAGAAGCCGGAGGGCTTAACGACTTGTTAGATTCTGTTCTTTTCACCCATCAGCTATGTAATAGCATAGTTCACCTGTCAGCAGCTTTTGCAGGTCCTACTCACCACCAAGGAGAGGGAGAGGATCCTCACTGAGGCCTGGAAGCTAGTCCCAGGTATGGTGTATGGTCGGGAACCCTAGCACCAACCAGGCTCAGATAGACACCTCCTTTCCTCTGACTAGACCTGAATGGGACTTCAACATGGCAGAAGGTAAGGAGAGGCTCCAGGTCTACCACCAGACTCTAATGGGGGGTCTCTGCATGGCTGCTAGAAAGCCTACCAATTTGACCAAGGTAGGGAACATACAGCAGGAAAGGGATGAGTCTCTAGCTGCTTTCTTAGAACAGATCATGGAGGCATACCGCACTTACACCCCCATGGGCCCAGAAGCCCCTGAGAATAAGGCAGCTGTAGTCATGAGTTTTATAAACCAGTCAGCTGCAGACATCAGAAAGAAACTGCAGATAATAGATAGATTAACAGAAAAGAGTCTTTGGGGCTTGCTGGAAGTGGCCGAGAAAGTGTACAATAACCGTGAGTCCCCTGAAGATAGGTAAGCCCACACCATGGTGGCTGCCAGTGACAATCAGACCCAAAACCTGGCCAAGATTCTGCTAGCCATTACCACAGAATCCCCGGAGGAGCGGACCGCCGCCTGCGCCAGCTTGCAGATGACCAAGAAGAAGCACGACCCGGAGGAGGGATACAGTGGACAACTAACCTGGACGTGACTGCCCCAAGGGTTCAAGAATTCGTCTACCATCTTCCACGAGGCATTGCACGACGACCTCGGTGAGTACAGGAGAGAGAGCACCCCACTCTCACCCTCTTTCAGTACATAGATTGCTGCCGATACAGTGAAGACTGCGAGCAGGGGATCAGAGACCTGTTGGCCACCCTGAGGACCTTAGGGTATCGGGCCTCCGCAAAGAAAGCTCAAATATGCCAAGAGAAGGTGAGTTACCTGGGATACATTCTGGAGGGTGGACAGCAGCGGTTATCAGATGCTAGAAAAGAAACTGTCCTGAAGATCCCTGTCCCCACCTCTGCAGCTGATCAGGAGGCTTCTCCATGTCCAGGCAATTAAAGGATGGTGGTACAACCCGAACAAGGAGCTCATACTACGGGACTGGCTTGGGGTCACCGTGTTAGAATACATGCACAGGTCCACTCACCTGGGGGCATGCAAATTAAAGGACTTAATCTGCAAAATAGAGCAGGTTGTATTTACCTGCAAGACCTGTCAACTCACAAACTCGAGAACCAGGCCCAGTGAAAAAGGAACCCAGCTCAGAGGAACGAAGCCTGGAGCACAATGGGAGGTCAACTTCCTTGGAATTAAACCAGGAAAGTATGGCGCTCTGCATGGGTAAAAGCATACCCAACTAAGCATGAAACAGCTTCAGATGGTAGCTAAGAAGCTGCTGGAAGACATCTTGCCCAGGTACGGTTTTCCCGCTGAGATAGGGTCGGACAATGGACCAGCCTTTGTCTTGCAGGTATTGCAGGCAGTGGCCAAGGTCATTGGGACAAATTGGATAGACCCCAAAGTTCAGAGCATGTAGAAAAATAAACAAAACTCTAAAAGAGACCCTTACCAAATTGACCATGGAGACTGGCGGGGACTGGGTGGCTCTCCTTCTATATGCCCTTAACCAGGATAGGAATTTCCCCTACACCCTGGGTTTTATTCTTTATAAAATCATGTTCCGTCAGCCACCCCCTATAATCCCTAACCTTAAAGCCAAATTTCTTGCAGAATTTGAAAGTCTAGAACTGTTTCTTTCCTTGAGAGGGCTCCAGAGGGTGCACAAGGACATTTGGCTATGCCTCCGCATCATCTACAAAACCGGCCAGCCCAGACTCCTCGTCAGCACGAGCCCAGGGACTGGGTCTATGTCAAGAGACATCGCCGGGAGACCCTTGAGCCACGTTGGAAGGGTCCCTACGTTGTGGTGCTGACGACCTTCACCGCCCTCAAAGTAGATGGCGTCGCGACCTGGGTCCATCACACTCAGCTTGCCCAGCTGACCCCTCTGCAATCCAGGAGGACTGTGTGCCACGCTGGGTGAAAATTGCTGTTTCTACATAAATCACTCCAGAGTCATCAGAGAGAGCATACAGGTCCTTAGAAAAAGACTTTGCGAAAGAGACAGTGAAAATGAAGTCAGTAATAATTGGTTGACCACTCTAATTTCTGCTATAGCGGGCCCCCTCTTACTACTTATGAGAGGTCTAGCTTGCAGACCATTTTTAGTTAATAGACTTATCACATTCCTCCAAAAACAGAATAGATACAGTGAAGCTTATGGGTTTAGCTCAACCATACCAGAGACTTCCCCAAGAGGAAATCAAGAATCAATTATTTGATTCTGCCATAACAAAAGGAGGGAATGTTGTGACATGGCCAAACAGCCCCTGTGTGCATAACCTTTAACTCCCCAACCCTGAGCCACCCACTAGCAAACGGGGAGTGGGAACAGTCGGAATCAAGGATTTGATTCCCCTATAAGACCAGTAGGGAATGTGGAGGGGCAAGGACCAGACTGTTTCCCCATAAAGAATTAATCAGGGTCAGGGTGCCCTCAGGCCTGGAGGCAGAAGGAATGGGGGGTTTCCCAGCTGACATCCTGTGACATAGAACACCAGGTGCCTGAAGGCACCCCCAGCCTTGAGAAGCCATAAAGTTTTACAAACAACTGCAAGGACAACTGTTATCTAGACTGCTTACTTGCATAACCAAAAAGCTTAGACAAAGAGTCAGTATATGAAATTTAGTAATGCTTAGCCAATTAAAATTTGCCAAGTCTTCCTGTGCTGAGGATAAAAGGCACTTGCTGCAGAGGTTCGGGGCTCTCGTGCTTCCCTGCTGTGTCAGTGGAACCAGGAGCCCGGACTCGAGTTCAACTTGACTTCGTAATAAAGGCTTCCTAAATGTTCTAATTGACTATCTGGTGGTCGTCTGTCGCAGGTCCCCTCATTACAGATCTCATATAGGACATAACCTGGTCTTTTCCTTCCTCCCTCATCCTGATTCAGATAGCATCTGTAACTGGATTAAAGATCTTTTATTTCAAGAGGTCATCCAGGCTTTCAGTTTGCAAGAAATCTCCCTACATTCCCTTATCATCATCTGCTATCTTTCCAGGCTGACTAAAAGTCATTTTTCTCCACAGGTTGGATTTCAGCCTTCAAAAGGGAGGACTGCTATAGCAGTAGTCTGTAGTTTTCTCTGAAACTTCCACTGTTTCTATTTTCCCTCTGTAGGAATTTTCTTCCTCTGACTCACAATAAGAAAGGGAGACAAACAACTGGACTGGGGAGTGGGAATGGTCAGAGAAATTAAGAGTGGAAAAGAAGGAAGATTTAAGATGCTCTAGGGGCTTAAAATAAAGAGGGAAAATCTATGAAGAAATACAATGGTTATAGAAAGAAAAAAGTATTCTTAAATGTAAAAAGCCTAAATATATAGGATCTCAGACTATTTGCCTTGTTTCAGGACAGAGTAAAAGTTTAATGCAGAAAACAGCAGTTAATCATGAAGCAGGAAGAGATAAGTTTTTGTTGATTTTTACTGGCTGAATACCACTCTGGCATAGGGGTCTGGTCTAGGTATCTTATCAGAACTTCACTAGATTCAAAGTTGCAAGTTTTCTTCAAGCATAATTAATGTAGCTGCCCTGGTGACTTAAAACTAGTTGCTAGGCAGACTCAGCCCCTGAGAGCAACGTAAAAAAAGGGGGCTGGATGCCTGAGATGCCTGCAGTGGCCCTGGAAGAAGCAGCAGCAGCAAGAAAAGTGGGGGACAACAGACATTTACCTGACACTAAAGCTGCCCAGCTGCTGTTCAGTGAGTAATGAGCATTTTACAAGTAATACAAGACTTAGGCCTTTGGTTTGCTGGCTACAACAGTTAAACCAGAGGCCAGTGACTGTTACTGGCCTTCTGGCAGCCCCAGGAATATAGCAGAGAGCCGAGGATCTGTGAAAGCAGCAGATAGAGCTAGTGAAAGCTTCCTTTTTTGCAAATGTATTGAAAGGGTTCGGTACCTGTTGCTGCTGGAAGAGAAGGGACTGAGATCCCTTTCCAGTGCACTCCCTTGGGAGAGTCCTCATCACTGCTCTGCCACAAAGGGGACTGGTGGGAAGACAAGGGGCTCAATACCCAAGCCACTGCCACAGAAGCACTTTGCAATATGCAAAGCTGTTTCTAATGCAACTCTGGCTGTTTTGGACTGGCAGCTTAAAGGCAAAGAGCAAAGGAAAGGCATTCTCCCTGGACCTGGGAGTCTTCAGGACTTTGAGATTCTCCAAGAGAGAAGGAGTCTGACTGAGGGATGGCAGAGACCTTTTTTGGTTGAAAGGACCTAAGGCCACATGTTAAACTTATAAATTACGGCTTTCTAGGCAGATGTCCGAGCCCAGTTATGCAGAGGGTAAGCTGCCTGTTACAGCAAAACAACTTTCTCCCATGCCAGATAAATTTTAGGGAAATTAGGCTGTGTTTGTGGCTAGAAAGAACTGGCCACCATTCACAGTTCGGACATTGGCCTGCAGAAAACTGTATAATAGACTTGGATGATGCCTGCATGGACATGACTCCAGAAAGACAAAGACAATTTTGATTTGTGTGAGAAGGTCAAGATTAGACTTTAGTCACCTCCCTAAGATATTTGTAAAGCCCTACCATGTAGTATCATATATAGTAGCAGAATATTTGCCTACTTAAGGTGTCTACAGTACCAATATTATACTTCATTGTGTTAATAATATTGAATTAACCTTACAGATTTGAATGCAGTTTCCAAAAGAGCAAGTGCCCAAATAGGCAAAAAAATACCCGTCTGGTTTTTATCTCTATTGAAAGACAGTTGGCAGCCTGTGTACTTTCTTGCAGGTCTGTGTGGCCTTATCCATATCAGGTGTGGCACAAACTTCAACTTTAGAAAACTGGGGAAGGCCTGTTTGTAACAGAGGGAAGTGGTGAGTACCAGCTATTTGTTACAGGAATTACAGACTCTGTGAGGTACTGTGACATGTGAGACCCTGTAAAGCAACAAAGCTCTCTTAGTCCTTTCTCAGAGGGCATGTCACCCCTCCCAGAGATCATATGAAGTTTTAAGGACAAGTCAAGTAGAGGGAACCCTACCACATGGATAGCTATAATTGTCTACTTGAATATAGATACATTTTGAATTTCTTCTTGCCATTTGAAGTATTACACTGAAGAATCCATAAGAAGGACTGACAAGGAAAATCAGAAGATCTTAAAGCAAGTTAGTATATTTTTCTCCTTATATAATTCCTCTGAAATTTGGCAATGCTTAATAAATCATGGCAATACATTTCTTTGCATAAATTCTATAAGACACGCCAAAACTGGTTTGGCTCAGTGGATAGAGCATTGGCCTCCGGACTGAAAGGTTCTGGGTTCGATTCCTGTCAAGGGCATGTACCTTGGTTGCAGGCACATCTCCAGTAGGGGGTGTACAGGAGGCAGCTTATCAATGTCTCTCTCTCATCGATGTTTCTAACTGTCTATCCCTCTCCCTTATTCTGTAAAAAAATCAATAAGAGATAGCCAAGATGGTGGCATAGGTAAACACCTACACTGCTGCCTTGCACAACAATTTCAAAACTACAACTAAAAGACAGAACAGACATCATCCAGAACCACAGGAAAGCTGGCCGAGTATAAGTTCTACAACTAGAAGGAAAGAGAGGGGCTCACAGAAACCCAGAGGACTTGCAAAAAGCTGAGGTACAGAGAGGCGCGCGCTGAGAGAGCAGGTGCCCGATTACCTGGCTGGCTTTCTCTGGCGGGAGGGAAACAGACTCCCAATGGCATTGAAACCCTTATCCTACGACACTAAACCCCAGATCCAGCTGAAACTCATATGGGGGGAGTTTGGACTGTGAAAAGGGAGAAGTGCATGGAAATTTAGGGGAGTAGCAAAAAATAGGAGGTCTGGTCATGGTCGCGCGCACACACACGGCGCCGCACGGAGGACAGATTGCTGATTGTGCTGCTGGCTTTTGCAACTGGGCGGGAGACAGACCATCCCAACTGCGCCACTTCTGAGTCCACTGGGCCCCTGTTTCGGGCGAAACCTGGAGATCTAGACTCGTGTGGTCCTGGGGCGCTGGGGAGCTGGAAAGGCAGCGGTCTAGAGGCACTGCGGGCGCGCGCACGCACAAGGACCACTCCAGCCATTACCCGGTCACATGAGACTCCGGGGCAGTGGAGAGCGGTGCCAACTGGAAGTCTTAAGCCCTGAGACTCCACCCATCCCAAGCTCAACAGAGGCTTCTGTGGTTTTGCAAGTACAGAAGTTTCCCCGACATAGTGAAAATGTCAAAACAAGGGAAGGGATCACACACAAAAGAAATGGAGGGAAAAAAAGGACTGGATATAGTGTTCAAAACCACACTTAAAAGGTTTTTCAAGAAAATGCTAGAAAAGATGGATAAATTTAGTGAGAGCCAAGAGGAGATGCAAAAAAAGCCTACTAAAGATGCAAAAGAGCCAACTGGAGATGTTAGAGATGATGCATAAATTTGGCGAGTCCCAAGAGGAGATGAAAAAGGACCAACTAGAGACACTGACTGAAATAAAAAAAATATACAGAGTCCTAACAGCAGACTAGAGAAAGGCAAGAATCAAGTCAAAAATTTGAAATATAAAGAAACAGAAAACATTCAACTAGAAAAGCAAGAAAAGAATCCAAAAATGTGAATATAATGTAAGGAGACTCTGGGACAGCTTCAAGCATACCAACATCAGAATTGTGGGGGTGCCAGAGGAAGAGAGAGAGCAAGATACTGAAAACCTATTTAAAGAAATAATGACTGAAAACTTCCCACATCTGGTAAAAGAAATAGACTTACAAGTCCAGGAAGCACACAGAACCCC